>MU006011.1:45799-64197 GCA_010093745.1 Piedraia hortae CBS 480.64
CCCTCGTCCCAAACCCCAACCCTCGACGAAATCAAAGCCGCCTATACAACTCTCTCCACGCCCTCCCTCCGCACGGCATACGACCTCTCCCTCGTGAAGCAGGCCGTCGTAGGCGACGTGGTGGATCTTAGCGAGATGAGTACGAACGGGGAGGGGGAGTGGTGGATGGATTGTCCCCGGTGTAGAGCCGAAAAGGGGTTCGTTCTTCATGAGAGGGAGTTGGAGGGGGATGAAGGGAAGGGGGAGGTGGGCTTGCAGTGTTGTTGGTGTAGTTTGATGGTTAGGGTTGAGTTTGCCTTTGGGTAGGGGGAGAGAACGCTGGACGAAATGGGGAGAGGAACCTGCCAGGACTTGCTGGAAGGATGCCCCGTTCCACAGGGATTACAAGAGCTAGGAAAGCACTCGGTGACGGGGATGGGCTGGGTAAGAAATTACAAGAGTAGACATCTGCAGGTCTACTCATCTACAATGTCCAAGAAACAATTATGCGTTTCCTCCCTCCATCCATCGTCCGCGACTCGGAAGTCCATATTGTGTCTCACACTGCGTGGGCCGTTGAGTTCAACGTCTAGGGAAGCAAGTTCGCTCATTGCGTCTTTTCCTCCAAGGTCGCGGAGGAGGGAAAAGTACCGCGCTGTGATGGTGCGGATTGCAGTCGCCGAGAGACTCTGGCTCTGTTTCGCGGCGTCATAGACTGCTTTGACGCGTTCGAAGTTGGGGGAGGTAAGCTTCGCCTCGAAATCGAGATATCCGAGCCAGAAGGGCGCGCTGTCTTGGTAGAGTTGCGTTTGGGATGAGTAGAGCTTGCGTACGGCGTCAATGTCGCCCTGTTGGTATAGCAGTCGCGCTTGCTCGGCTACGATCGCCCCGCGCGTGTGCTGTGTTATAGCTCCAGACGCGTCGTGCATGTATTGGTCTAGACATTGCAGGGCGGCCTGCACATCGCGCGTACGTCGCTGCACGTTGGCCATGGAAATGATGGTTTCGACGTGGTTGGGCAGGAAGGAGAGGATCGCATGGTGGATGTCCATTGCGATTGCGATGTTACCGGCCGCCTCTTCCCAGTAGGCGTAGTAGAGCCGTATTGCGGGCCGGGAGATGGCTATGAAGAGGGCGCTGGCGCGGGCGTAGATGTTACGTACTTCCTGCGACTTGCTCTTGCCCTGCGCCTGCATCCAGCGTGCGTAACGGAACCAGAACTCGTCGTAGTTGGCACACGTTACGAGACATCTTTCGTACAGAAACTTGATGCGCGTGTAGTCTCCCTCTGCCTCCTCAAAGTCGAGGTATCGACGCCAGTTGGTTAGTTGTGCAGAGTCCAGCTCGGTGACGTGATAATAAGGCCGTTTAATCTCCTGTTCATACGTCCACCGCTTCGTTGTCTCAGCCTGTGTCTTTTGAAAGACGTCAACATGATATGCATCCAGCCTCTGGCGCAATTCAACTTCATTGAGAGGTCCAAACGAGCTCAGAACGGATTCCGGCGCTAACTCTGATACCGGACGCGTCGCAGCCATGGAGCGATATCGCTCAAAATATCGCGCATACTGGTGCAGCGGGATATGGATTATCCTGCCGAGCAGCTTGAAGATATTCTGAGGAGACTCGCAACGGTCCTCAAACTCGAGATATTTATCCCAGAGCGGATGGGCGAGAAAGTCCAGACCGGCGCTTTCTACGCCTCTTTCAAACAGCCTACATCCCACCGTCAGCAAAGATGATGACTGGGAAAGGAAACGGGAGGGAAAGGTGTGCGCGAACATCGATAACTGCCTCCATTGCTCTCCATCGTCCAAGGTTCCTGTGTTAGCGAGGAAATGGACAACTTACTCGCGAATCGCGTCCATATCGTGCCATGTATCCGTTTTGAATGCGCAGTAATTGGCCCACAGATCGACCGACGTTCCTATGCTGGCAATGCCCCGTTCGTACACCAGCTCGGCGGCTTCCGGCCCCGTAACAACAAACTCCAGGTCCGCATACTTTTTCCAGTAGCCGAAGAATAAAGGAAAGCGAGCGAGCAGCCGATCATAGACTTCGCGGACAGCTGTAATGGCCTGCGGGCTGGAGTTGCGGTTCAGCCCCCCTTCCTGCGCCTCCGCCGCCCGCACCAGTTTTTCCCAATGGTCGAAATTGTCAGGGTCTGCGAGAGTCTGGGCATTCAGCTGCTGCAGCTCGCGATCGTCGCTGAAGCTGAAGTCGCCCATTGTTGTTGGTGCTGCCTGACGCGGCAGTCGCATCGAAGTGGGGCATGGTCAGCCTAACCCTAGTCCTCGAAAGCGCCCGGGAAGTGGGCGGTCGAAGGTGGTGGATGAAGATCCGTGATTGGAACAAACCAGGGCAGACATCAGCTGGTTCAGATAATCGTGAACGTGGATGGTCTTCATCAGCCAACCACTGCGGTATCAATGTTCACACGTCTAGGAGAACGTCACTTGTTGCTCCGTCAATCCACGAACAATATCTTCCAAAACGTTAGCCTCATCACCGTCATCCCTCTTCCTCTTCTTCCCGCTTTCATCCCCTCCAGCCTCGGGCTTCCACATCCTAATCGTGCCATCACCATGCGCCGCATAAACCTCCACTGACCCCGTCCTCCACTGTATGTCCATGATCCTCCCCTCCATCTTCGGTAAGAACAACCTCTTCACACTAGTTCCAGACATCAAATCAAATACCTCCAACCCCCCACTGGCCGTGAACGCTACATAATTCGCCCCAGTCCAACTAGGAGCCACCACGGGATTGAGAACTCCCCTCTTCTCATCCTTAACCCTCGGCCCAAAATGTACAAGAGTATTAACGAATCTCCTGCCCCCATCCCAAACCCTCATACGCTCATCCTTCCCAACCGTGACCAAAAACCTCCCATCTTCCGTCCACGCAAGTCCATTAACCGGCCCCTCATGTGCCTTTGCCCGCGAAGCATAATTCCTACCCTCCCTCCCCTCCCAAACCTCCAAATCCAACTCCGCAACCGCCGCATCCGCCCTCCTGGTATCCCAGATCCTGACCCTCCCATCCGACGCCGCAGAAGCGAGTACACACATCCTTTGCGGCCTCCAAGCCACACTCAACACCTCTCCCCTTGAATGCGGAAGCGTATGCGTACTCCCTCCCGTCCGCAAATCCACGAGCCTCGCAACCGGCGCCGCAAGCGCACACGCCACGCTCAACTCCGCCGACGTATCATGACTATTCACCGCATTCCCCAGCGGGAACGTCACCCTCGGAGCAAGCCTTTCCGTTTCGCAGAACCGCACCGAGCCATCAACACATGAGAGAAGGAACGCGTTCGCATCAAACGGGTAATACGACACTTTGTTTATCGAAAGGGGTGGATCAGGCGTCGTGCGAGGGTTAGAAGCTACCGGTGCGTTAGCGCCATATAGATCCCATAACGCGACCGACGAGTCCGCGCCCGCTGAGAGGAGGGACGAGCCAGTAAGGGGATCGATTGCGATTGAATTCACCCCGCGGTGGTGGTGCGGCGGTCCGGCGGGAGATGGCTGGAGGAGTGAGATTAGACGATCGCTTGTCTTGGATTGGAAGGTCGAGAGTGCATCTCGGCCGAGTTCGCGCGCGAATAGGGATCGCGATGCGGACATTGAAATGACGATGCGCGGATCCGGGAGTTTGGGCGCACGGGTCGGGCCGGGCCTTCTTATCCCACTTCCCACACGGATTTTGGATTTTCTTGCAAACATGCCTGCTTCGAATATCAACGTCTATGATGCCTCCGCTGGCCGCGCCGCATGTAATGGCTTCCGCACGACGAAGAAGACTGCTACACGCCCCAGCGGGCCGGATGAGATTCTGTTTCGCTCTGCGAATGCGCCAACAAGGTACGCGGAGGATGATATCTATGCTGCTGATCGCGAGTTGAGGGATGCGGGGAGGACATTACCAGACTCGGATCTGTTGAGGCAGATTTTGGTTTATGTTTCCGAGTACTATAAGGGGGGCGATGAGAGGCTGGATTATCATTCTATGGATGAGACGGCTCTGCTGGCTATGGGGATTTTGATTGAGGAGGCGGCAAGGGAGGCGCTGGGGAAGGAAGGGGATGCGGTGCTGGTTCAGTCTGATGTGGAGGGGAGTGGGAGCGAGGCTGAATCGGAGGGGAGTGGTCGGTGAAGTCGCATGACCTTTTCATGTGGACCCATAGGCCAAAGAAACTCGCCTTCAACTTCATGGCCTCCGATTCCCGCGACGATCTTCAAGGAACGCCGTTTCAAAGAGGCCTTCCGCATCAATAGAGTTAACAGCGGACAATCACAATGACCTGCTGGAAAAGACGCTCGATGATTATAACAGGTCCCACAGCGCGATTAAATTCGTCACTGGCAACAACTGTCGAACGGACCAGGCAATAGCCAACAGGATGGGTCGGCCACCCATTCATTGGCTGCGCCAGCCACCATGTTAATCTAACAGCCCAGGACATACTCGAAGGGTTTGATGCCGAGATTCCGCGCATCAGTGGCTTCATGGTGAGATGCGCAAGCATGCCAAGCTTGAGCCAGTTACCCGTAACGTCACATGATTTGGATCGACATACCACATGCTCGAACGTGTCTTCGAGATCGAGCGGCGACATCTACCGTAGGGAAAGATTTGACCACGAAGGGCGACCTAGTTCGATGCTGAACTCGTATCGTCATACAAGGATTCGCATAGATCCAAGGCATCGACTACTCCGAGACATACGTCCCTCTTGCCCGCTTCGACTATATCCGACTCCTTCTCGTGCTCGCCGCCTATTTCAGTATCATGCCCCATCAGATGGATTTTGCCACTGCGTATCTCAATGCGCCTCTGCCCCATGTCATCTGCATGCATCAACCACCAGGCAAGTCCGAGAACGGCCTTACTCGGACTGCAAAAAGGCTCTCTATGGCCTCAAGCAGTCAGGACGAGAATGATACGGGACCCTCTCCTCCAAACTTGAACAAGGTACACACAGACAAGGCTGGACCCGTGCATCTTCACACATTCCAAGCAACAGATCTACATCGGAATATACGTCGGCGATATCTTGATTGTGAGGGACTCCAAAGCGGTCAAAAATTTCAAGGAAACCATGAGCAATACTTTCAAGCGCAAAGATCTGGGCCTAGCAAAGTGTCTTCTTGGCCTTGAGGTTTTCGCCTCGGCAACCACCATCAAGATGCGTCTTAAGCCAAGCGCGTGCTGGAACGGTACGGGATGTCGACATGCAATGGGTGCATCACGCCAATGGACCCCACCAACTGCCCCGAACCGGACGACGAGGAGGTGTTAGCCAATTACGGCTCTACCAGCAGAAGATTGGCATTAAGGGTCGGTGCAGAAGGCAGGGAGGCGGGGAGACTCACCAACTACCAACCTCGCCACCACGTTGTACTTCTTCCCCTTAAGTTCAGCTTCTGTGCATAGAGGTCGATCGATTGCGTGTCTCGACGTCGACTACACAGACCTGGCATAAATCATTGCTCATTTGAGTGCTTTCATGGTGCTTGTCGGCCAGACACTGTGATGCCTACGAGCCACGACAGATAATCGCCTTCGGTATTCCATTTTTATACTTTCGACTACCGTGGCGCATCCTAGCTGCCTCATCCAATGCGGGGGACAGGTCACGTTTCGCCGGATATGAGGATCGTTTCAACCAACAGAATGCAATTACCGCATGCATTATACAAAACTTGTCTTATAACAGGCTTGTTGGATACAAGCACCGCCGCTAGCGCGTATGCGGGGCACTTGCATAGCAAGTCAGCGATACCTCCTACACTACCAGCTGCACCCTAGGTTTTTCCCTGACAGGGGTTTTCCCTCAGGGTCATGTCATATGTGACATGGCGAATGCGCCCTGCTAGTGTACGACGTGACGTCACCGGCCCACCGATACAGAGTTTATATCCTGAACGTCCCCTCAATTTGAGAAAGATAGTCATTTACACTGTCATATCGACACTGGTATTGACTCATATCCATCTGCATCTGTCCTGTCCCTGATTCGGTCTATCGCTTCGTCCTCTTCGGGCCGCTGTGTACTCTCACCAACGCGAGCCTAATCGCTACAAGGCTCCAGAGATCAAGGGAGTGATGTACAACGGCCATGGCCGCCAACTGGAGGTCTCGGATGGAAACAAGTGGGCAGAAGTCAGGCAATGGGCAGGTCTTCACTGAACCACAAACCCAAGACCATAGGTCAATCTCACCGGCGTTTCGTCGTCGCGTCTCATCAAGCTTGAGAAGATGCGTGGCTACACCGTGGTGGGCCGAAGGCAATGTTTTGAGACGATGATGAGCCCGGAGAGGCGGTGCAGACTACCTTTTAGGGAGATATGAATTACTGAACTGGTCAGCCTGATTCTGGTAAAGATTGCTGGGCGCAATTGCAATACGACCCTGAACTAGAGAAACCAAATAGTGTGAAACAGCACGGGCCGCAGACTACAGATTTTTGCATACGGAGAAATGCATGAAGCAGATACAAACCTCATTTCAAACGCAAACTTTGGAGCCTTGATGATTTACCTTTTTACTTAGGTGGTCTGACAACTGCTCAACATTTCACATTTGCGAAAGGGCGAAGTCGTCGCATCTACCTGGCTCGAGAAAGCATACCCTCAAAACCGCAAATCGCTGCGGTTGTGAAAATTGAGTTCCTCGCCAGTAACGCACTGTCACTGGTGTGAACAGGGGAAACAGCGATGAAAGAAAGACAACAACGCGATTGCTCGCCCGAGCCGGCGGGCGGAACTATGTACAAGAAACAACTAATGTATCAGCGATAACAATGTCGATCATGCGATCGACATGCCGAGGCACCGGCAAGGATCGACACTGGCCACCATCTCGTACGCACTGAAGGGTAATCGTGCTGAAACGCACTCGAAGGTCTGCGTTATGGCAACATCACTTGATCAATCTGCTCAAGCGAAGAGGGAACTCTTTCGCGGAAGAGGATTGCCATCAATTTCACCGCGCACATCCCTGAGGGTATTGAGGATGCCAATCCCCAGGACCCCGTCTCTAGACTCGGCTTTGCATCAAGGTGTGTCCATATGCGATTACCCAATCCTCATATGCCTGTATCTGCATTCAGTGTGATCACTACTATACTCGGCTCGAAGATCAACAATGTCATGTAGTATCTATGTTCTATCGATCCTGAAGAAGCAGACGAGGACGAGGTTATCACTGCAAATGATCTCGTTGCGGCATATGCTGGCATATTCCTACTCATATGGTCGGTCAGCTCGCAATCAAGATCAATTACAGTGCCGTTGCGAAGTAAGGTCCCAGCCATTTATCAAGGGAATAGTGCCATCGGAGGGATATCGATTCTGATCCATTATCCTGAGACTATGACAACTTGGTTGTTGCCACCACATTATGGAAGAGCACGACATACAGCTTGAGAGAAGGATTCTTGCTGGACTCAATGCTGAACAAAGCGATGCCTTCAGGGAGTGTATCCATGGGCAATCATCCGTATTCTGCACTGGTGGAGGAGGTACCGGCATGTCCAGGGCCGTCGAGTCGTTTGTCAGGTGCTTCAGGGACACGCACCCAGCATGAAAAAATATGTATGTAAACCATGTCGAGGTTAGGAGACAGTTGGCTGGGACACAATCCTCTAGCACTCTTGAGTAACTTAACGTCGGAATCGGACAGATCGATTTAGCTGGTGTGAACGGAGACGGCCAGGGGTCTTCAAGAACAAGCTAAATGAGAATGACGATCTTGGGGCGGTTCAAGGCGAGTCGGGTAGCACGAGGCTACTCGCAGGTCGAAGGAACAGATTGCCACTAAACGTGTGTCGTGGGTGTGATACGGATCGGAAAGCACACCACACGTTCAATAGGCGTTTTGAACTACAAGGTCATATATTTCCGTCTGAGGTTTCCGGAGCGGAACCCAAGCATCTGCTTGGATTTGCCGACAATGTCTGTCCGTACAGAGCAGAGGAAGGTCTTGCAAGGTCAATTGCTCTTCTGACTCAAAGTG
Organism: Piedraia hortae CBS 480.64; assembly: GCA_010093745.1. Taxonomy (NCBI): domain Eukaryota; kingdom Fungi; phylum Ascomycota; class Dothideomycetes; order Capnodiales; family Piedraiaceae; genus Piedraia; species Piedraia hortae. The sequence continues at coordinate 53,801 of MU006011.1, forward strand.
TTAAAGCAGCTCTGGGGTGGGGGCAGGATAATCGACTGCAGTCCGCTCCAGGCAAGGCTGATCTAATGCACGTCGCTTGGTCGGGACTATGGACGCTTTAACCTTGGAGGTTCACAATGACTCCTGAACCGCACTGTCCGCGGAATGAGCATCCCCAATAGCGTGAGCGATTTCGAGACGACCTTTAAGTCGTCACGTTCTCGTCATTTGCTGCAAGGATAGAAACAGTCATCCACACAGACGATTGATTAATATTACCCCGAGCTAGCTGATCTCTGGACCAAACTTCTTGAGAAGTATTTGGCATGCACATCCAATGGGAATGTGTACATATTCCTACCTACCCTGAATAAGTGAGATATACTCTGCTCAGATGAGGCCACGATCAGCCTCAATGCCCTCATGGAGCTCGACTCTGCATCCGTCAATTATGACGAGGCGTTCCGTCCGTACGTCAAGTACATCGAGAGGAATGCTACTGAGAACATTGCGGCTTCAATACATACGAGTGTGTGCATAGGTACAAAGAGACTGCGTGTGAGTATGCAGAAAGACAGACTCATGTTTGCACTATGCGAACCTGTATTGGCCAACAGCCCTGCTTATACTAAGTCAAGTGCGATATCATCACTGTGCTACATGCCACTATCTATAAAGTATTGGCCCAAAGAATGGAGTCGCACTGATGACTTCCCTATGTACAAATTCATTGCACCTCTCTTTGTGGACCCAACTGAGCTCCTGAGCATAGAGCAGGCTATCGGAAATGCCCTAATCGATCCTGTAGCTTCGAGCAAGGCGGTAATCCTATACGGTGAGGGAGGCACAGGGAAGAGTACGTTATTGGCTGCCATCAAGACCTCATTCATGGGATGCTGCGGAAGTATCCCAGGAAAATCCCTTGTGGGGCTCTCTAAGGGCAGCTCAAAGAATCAGACCTCTGAGCTTCCTGTGACAGAAACCATAAGTAAGAAAAACCAACCATATCAATGGAAATGGAAATCGCTCCAATCCATCATGTCCTTAAACCGCCAGCGATTTGATGGCTCCGCATCCTAAAATCAATGCACTGTGGGTTCGGTGAGTACCACGACACCAACCTTGAAATCGTTCAAGAGCCATTCTTGGCGTTCGTCGATTCGAACAACGTCTGGCCAATTCGCGCATTACTCTTGAGACGAGCCCATCTTTCCCTCTGGTCGTCGTCTACCCGGTGCGTTTCGTGGACACGTAGTCGGAAACCTTACACGTTGGCAGAGTGCTATTTATAGGCAGGGACTTTCTATTGTCGCAACCTACTGAGGAGACGAGACACTTGAGTTACAGGAAGCCCTACATCCAGAATCCCTCTGCTTGCGTTGTCGCGCTATGCCCTCATATATCGAACGTACAGTATATACGTCAATGAAAGACCCTCCTCGTAGTCAAGCCTCCTCAACGAAAAGGGAAAACAAGCGATTCACATAGATAACAGCTACCTATCGACCAGTCGCCGAATAATATAGAGCTGTCTTTGCCGGTGTGCCGGCGATCCTATACCGCAGGGGATCACCAAATCACTTGCTGACTTCCCCGGGCAGACGCAGCTCAGCTTCGCACCAAGTTTAAATTGTCGAGGCAAAGCTTAAAACAGAAGCCAATGCTCACTTTCTGTGAGCAGTGACTCCGGAGGAGTGAAGAGAGCACCCCAATCGTGGGCGCAGATACCGGGGATTGGCGCATCCCAACCAGAAAGAGACTGTATAGGATGGGTCACTGTTGGCTTGGAGATGACATGTGACGAGAGGTGTCGGCCCTGCAAGTATTCTGTGCGTACCGCAGGTCACTCTGTTGAGCGATGCAGGTCAGTTCGTTGGGCGATATATTGCGCACGTCGTTTAGACTCGTGGGAAGCCTGGCGACTAGGTTTTCGAGTCATGCTTTATCGTTTCGAGGTGCCGTGGTGCCGACAGACCATGCTATACTTGGAGGTTTTATTGTTCGTTGGTACTTTTGATATACGCTTCTTGTAGCAGGCAGTCCTTCGAAAGTTGGTGGCCGTGATGATGCAGAGCGAGAAGCTAATCATATGGTCGGCATTAGATCTTAAACCACGAATGAGAAGGCCTCTGCAAGACTCTGAAGTGTCTCAATGTTTTGGTTGTGCTACGCTCAAAATTTGTAACACGATGCTTTTCCACGGATAAGAAAGGTGGGGAAAAGGCCCCACCTGAATAATGGGTAGCACCCAAATACTCGCAAACTCTACTCATGCACAATACCGGCACTTGGTAAACCAGTTTCAGTCCGAAACGTACAAGGGCTTGAACTTACATCCACAGCTATTCGCACAGCCTCCATGACTATCGAATCACCAAGTTACCGCAGCGCAGGCACAGCGGTGCGACAAACTTAAAGATAACATAGCAGCGTGTCCTCGGTTGCGACTCATTCTCACCAACTTCCACAACAGTACGAGATCAAATGGAGTAGTCGCACGGTTTCTACAACCGGCGGACCGACACCTCCGCCCAATTATCATCTTGAACAAAATGGCTAGTCCCATCCGGCTTCAGCCGGTTGGGATGCACGCCATGCCCTGGTCACAATTGCCGTGTATCCACGGTCTTGGGCGCTCAGTCCTGGTATTTGGGCAGGGACTGCTATTACCTATTGAAATCCTGCCCCGATGAACTCATGTCATTTCACGAGGGACAGGTTGCACTTGCCTGGAACGCCAGCAAGTTGCAAATCCTGTATGGGATCCAGATCCTGCTTTTCAGACACCAATGGCCTTTAAGATCAAAATGCAGCCGAGCGAGGGAGCTAGTTGAAGGAGGCCATGTTCAAGTTGAGTCACACGAGGCTCTTTAGGGATTTGCTGGGTTGCCGTGCCTTGGAGCATTCCGACGGTTGATGGGCTCCGCGAACCAAGATCCACTGGCACCGTTTGAAACAACCCATCCTAGCGCAACTCAAGGGGATCGCTAGGGCATCTCAAAAGCAGCCAGTTCGGGACCGCTAGGCTGGTGGCGTGCTGCTGTGCCATCAGCAAACCATGAATAAACCTTGGTAAGAAGCTGATGCTCTTCTGCAAAATACTAATTCACAGTAGCAAACAAGGACAAACATTGCGACTACGCTGTTCATCATGAAATGTTTTGGCATACAATGACACGACTGTTCTCGCGTTCCTTTCAAGATCCCAGTGTACCTCTACCTTGTCCCTGGTGGAGTGATAGCCAGCCTCGTTCCACGCAATGGTTCATTCGACACATCTCTATGTCGATCACTGTGTACAACGACAAAGTCGACTGTCCCATGATTTTTCCTCCCATTGAACTGTATTCTTCTTTCTGATTCCCATTATGACGCTGGAATTGCTTCCGTCACTCGTGGCTCTCTACACATTACTCACGTTATTGGAGAGTCCACTAGCAACTTTCGCACACTGGCAATAGGTTTACCTTGCCATACCCGAACATGTCTTTGCAGAAGCATTTGTGAAGTTTGCAGAGTAGTTATATATGTCTGAGAAAGCATATCTTGCAGCTCCTCGCGTTTTGGGCGTGAGCTGCTCACATGGGAAAGTAATGGAGCAAAATTTGTCTGGTGCCTGGGACAGAGATGTCTTACGCGCATCCTATGCGGCAAAGATAACATTACTACAGTAAGCATTACGACTTAACGCGAGTAGATTATTTGAATGCATCGATTGCTGGGGCTTCAATTGGACAGTCTGGGCGAGAGAGAACGTTGGGAGTACCGTGTTTGGAAATGGCCACTTGGGCATCGGCCATAGAGAATCCAGACATCATGCCATGTAGAGATCGGGATGAATTTATTTATATGCCAAGCCTCTTTACACGGGCCTAATTACCCAAACTTCACTCCATGTCCTCCTAATGGATAGCATTCGCATGACAGCATGTGCAAAACGTTTTAAATTAAATAATAGCGACGCACGAAGGCGAATTAAATTGACGTGACACGTTCAGAGGTCATATTCATGGATAGGACGCGAAGTGACACGCAGTGACGCGCCCAAGTCAACCCGCGAATATTCATTCCGCTTCCTCCGCTTCCTCTGTCTCTTCTACAACATCCTATCCCGAAATCATATTTACTCATAATGCCACGCCGCACCAGCCTCGCTGCTGCCATGCGCGGACGAACATGTTGATAAGGCAGTTGCCGACAAGTTGCTGTTGGAGCTTGCTGCCGACGCCAGCATTTTGCGCGTTTCAGGTGAGCCTATGCCACGTGTTGCAATTAAATATTCCCCTCGCAATGGGCCCTAAGTATGACTTCCGATACTAACGATACCCTAAATAGCAACGTGGTTGGCACCGTAGATCTCGACATCATCGTCAAGCTTCAAACGGTGGGCGAGAGCGCCATCAATGTGGAATACTTTCCCAGTCGTTTCACTGAAGCGAGGATCCGCTTGCCGGAGCTGAGATCCTGCACGTCGGTCTTTCCCAACGGCATGCTTGTTGTGACAGGGACATCGTACTGAGCCAACTGTCGTCTTGCTGGGCTTAAGATTGCGCGCATGCTGCAAACTGTCGGGTACAAGCTACTTTTTGGGGGCTCCAAGGTCACTAATATGGTAGCGAGTGCCGATCTGGGCTACTAAGTGCATATGCATGCAATGAAGGCATCACTGGAACTAGAAGAGCATATTTTACTGTGCATCTTTGAATCTGAGTTGTGCTGTGTATTGACCTACAGATTCGAGAAGCTTTCAGTAGCCGTGTATTCCACTGGAAATGTGGTGTTCAGTGGCGCCACAGCTGGAGACGCTATCACGGACACTTAAAATCATATCACCACTTTTCCTCGCCCGTTTTGCATCGAGAAGTCACGAATACTGAGCAGCATTGATGGCCGTTGTTAGGAGGTAGCGCGATCAGTAGCGGATGTTGGCCTATCGGTATGACACGTTCTTAAGGCATGGCGGGACTGGGTGGGCTAGGGCTCTCATAATAGCTGAGCATAGATTTATATGCAATTTACAGACTATTCTGTTCATTAAAGTTCTCTTTCCACTGATCTGATACACAGATGCGGCCCCAAAGAAACGTAATGCAAAGCGCTGGGCATCCACTTTCCAGTACATCAAACGTTTTTCCGAGTTGCTGCATTACTTGGCAGACGAGATCCAAAGGTCGTATTACTTCTGCCAAAGGTGATATGTCAGGGGTTTTTGACCGGTGGAAGGATGGAAACCTGTAATCATGAAAACAGACCCCGATCTACTCACTACACACGGATCTGTCTCGACAACTCGCAAAATCCTTGCTGCCCAACTCACTCTCGCCTTCATCATTTGACTCGGGTGCATTGTCCTTGCAACGCTGCTTTCCCTTGAATGCCGCTCTCTGGGCCTGAAAATCTTCCCCTAAATCTCGCCGGTAATTGCGCGAAAAACTCAAGGCCTCGTTATGCTTGCTACTTGCAGAGATGGGGAACTCCTTGACGGGACACTCCGCCAGAACAATCGGAGGAAGGGAGATGGGCACCAGCCCCCTTGTCTGCGGACGCTTGCCGCGGAGCGGTTTATGATTTTCCCGTTCGGAGACCATCTTTCTTGCCCTCCTTTCCATTTCTGTCTCCTCCTTCTCAATTGCCCGAGGCGCCTTTCGTTTCTTCTGGAGCTTGCGGCGTGGGCGTTCAGGCTTGGAGAGGATACGGTGAAGGGGATTTGAAGGTTTGCTGTCCTCGGGGGCCGCCACTGCCTCGAACACAGGCACGTCCGCCTTGGGGTGGTAAAATGGAGTACCGGTAGGGTCTGGCGCAGAGTTGTGAAATTGCGCCGCTTGAATGGCGCCATCGTCGTCTGTGTAAAAGAATATATGGTTTTCCGTTTTATATATGATGTCGGGCTCAACTGGTGCCGGCCAGCGGCAGTTTTCCCATGCGAAATTTGCCTGGTCTTCATGGCGTGAGGAATTTGCTGTGTTCTTGCATAGTCTAAGAACATGGTCCTTCACGGAGAGAAGAATTTTCTTCAGGGTCGTCTTGGAAGGCATTGTGGAGATCGTGTGTAGACGATATTGGTATCAGGAAGATTGAAGGAGGGTTTCGACAGTAGAAGATAGAACAGAGGAGGTTGCAAACATGATTTGTTGCTATCTTTCCGTGAGCCACACATGTTGGCTTGGAGAGTTAAAAATCACAGTGGATTGACTCAAGACAACTCTATTGTCTCCGAGAGGAAAGTGGGTGCAAGAACAACACATGTACCAAGGATGAGCTGGAGATAACTTCAAAGTCGTTACGACTGATTAACTTGAGCTTGTGGTTTATTATCGTAGCTTCATCACCGAAGGAGTCCATGTCAAGTTCTGTCGAGTGACATGTCAAGTTCTGTCGAGTGGCATGTCAAGTAACTGGGACGGTGCAGGCGAGGAAGTGTCCCTTGACACATTCAAGGTCTCTTGACGAACGTCAGCAGTATTGGAGCTGCGTGTCAACTCAGCTCTGGGATTGCCTTTCTTGTTGTAGTTGACAAACCCCCACTGTGTAGCAACGCTGACTTCTGCAGGTTCTACTATGAGGCGTTAAACCCTCTAATATAGTATACAGCTAGCTCGCAACTGTGAGCTTAGATAGAGGTCGACGCTTCTCAGGGTTTTTACCTCCATAGGAGGAAGTTTTCCCTGGGACGAGGCACGATGCCGTTCATGCTCTGTGCGTGCACGGTGACGTGGTCTCGGTGAATGCGGCTGGACCTGGGCTAGCCTGGGGTAAAGTTTCATACTTCACCTCACCACATTACCTCAGCATTTACATACACACATAGCAACACATATATGTGTCTCACACACCATTGCCTGACCCATAAAATCCGACATCAACTATCATCTGAATCGTTGGTATATCATGGCGAGTAACGCATCGTTGTACACAATGCTCGCTTCGAGGCTGTTTTGCGAAACTTCACGTCACTCGCACAGACCATCTGGAAATGTCTGCACCGTAAAGCTTGAATGAGCAATGCTCTTGTCAAATATTTGGAACAAAGCAGCAAAATAATAGCAAGGTATCCGAATTCCACATTCAATGTACCTTAACAACAATGACACACCGTTCGGTAATGGCTTCGTGTCGGTGAAATGTACGGCTCGGAAATCCTCCCTTACCAATAACCACACATTCGTCCAGCTCTTCGATACATAAAATCACTCAACGCCCACATTTTAATGTCTACTCATACTGCACAACTTAACGCGATAAACCACGACCAACCAAGAATCAAAACGATTACCACGGGTTCACCTCTGGATCTCAAGCCTTTGACTTACTCTCGTCGAGTTCATGTTAGCCGGCACCTACCATCCTGATAAACCGGTTCTTATCGATGCGGACAACCCTGCGAGGTTTGTCCCTCTTCGCAGGGCACATATCGGCATTAAATACCTCCGACGCTTCTTCTATCCTCGCACGGTCGTCTGCACGCATTTGCAGAATGGTGTGCGCTATCCGCTATACGTGCTAAGCATCTTAGCAGCCTGTGCCATCTGGAACGGCATTCATACTTTATACACGGCGGCAGAGGTCCAGCACCATTTCGTCACCTCGAACACCGCTTAGATCATAACTGAGATGGAACATGTTGAAACAATTCAAGTTGCGATCGATTCCAGCTCAAGATCAAGGTCCTCCTGCTGTCCGATATGGCAAACAGCACGATGAAGAGTTCTGGACCTCATTCGTACATTAACCTGATCAGCGTGGCTGTTATGATGAACACGAGCGGCACAGCATGCCTGTCAAAGACTGTGGCCAGCAGCCTTCGTGCTTTCATTAATGACCTGATCGATGCGGGGTCCACAGAAGGTACCAGGGATTACGAAATTCGTCGAATATTCTGCGTGCCCATCCTCCGCGGATATGGCGCGCCAGAAATGACCTTCAACGCCTTGCATTATGGCCATGTCAGCTTTTTTCATGCGCCGCCTGGATGGAACGTTTGCGCAGAAATTCCACAATTTCGGCATTACCAAGATGGATGGGGCTCCGTCTCGGAAGCTGCATCTGGTCAACGACCTGTCTCATTACCATTTCCTCCAGTCGCTGTGCCGCATTTCTGTCGGGGGCGCCAAACTGGCGCCGGAGTTGAGAAAGGTGACACTTGTTGCATTCAACATCGCCGCTAGCGCGTATGCTGGGCACTTACATAGTAAGTCAGCGATACCTCCTACACTACCAGCTGCACCCTAGGTTTTTCCCTCACAGTGTTCTCCCCTCAGGGTCATGTCATATGTGACATGGTTGTTACGGCAAGACTGTGTGTGCGCGGGACGACCCGCGCTGCCTAGGCGCACAGGGAATTTGATACACGGACGCGCCCTGCTAGTTATTCATAGTTACGCTCGCTACCACGCACGGATGAACGGCGCTTCTGGATTGGTTTATAGTATCCTAGTTTCACAGTAGATAGCAGTCTGGATTGTCCTCGTTGTAGGGACTTATTGAACCTTTTCCTCTGAGCACCGTAATACGCGGCGCCATATGCGAGATGAACACAAAAGGCGGGACCGTGAACAATATCTGTAATTCAGTGTCTATTGTAGTTTTGTTGTGCATACGTCCAAGATAGTATGGAACTTTCTCATTCGCCTGTACTGCCAAAGCGCAATTCTGTTTATACACGTCATCGGTTCACTTCATGGGTGCACACGCCACCGTTACCCCGTCTCATCGCACTTCACCTTTCAACACGATCATCGAAACCTTTGAAAAGTCTCATCCATTCTGAGTCTTGATTTTCTTGCCCACATATATCGTGCCCTCAATGGGCGCGACGCTTAAACTCGCAAGGAAAACCGCAGACTTTGAAGTTACACACTCCCATTTCACATGCTTCCGTGTCACAGACCTTAGATCCCGGTTCAAGACTCTCTAACATGCTCCTGCAAGCTCCAGCCCCAGTTATACTTCTGGAGAATTCCTTTCAGGATAGGAGGGCGTTGAGGCTCGACTCCCTGGCCGGTCTCCCATCCGATGATCGCATGCTTGTTGAGAAAAAACTTTGTTCAAATAGTGACCTCGACCGGGATACGGCCCGCATAATGGCCTTGCAGTGTCAGAATCAAACAGAACGGTCCAATGGATGGCAGAGTGGGATGAGAATGATTGGTCGACTGATGATGCAATTTGCGCCAGTATTTAAAGTCGCTACAAATGCCCAAGCAGGCGTGCTCAGCCTGCCTTGGACTGCTATCTGCTCCCTCTAAATGGTAAGCAGAAGTGGTCTGATTGATACCTTAAGTAACACTATCTCTACAGGTGGCTCAATAGGTTCACCAGCAGAATGAGTCAATCTGAAAAGGAATTGAATAGCACTAGACACAAGCTACTTCATCACCGTGTATCTTGATATCTACAGCCAGCTTATTGGCACGCCCTCGATCACACATCTGTATGAGAACATTGTCAAGTTATATGGTCTTATCCTGATGTTCTTTTCGCGAAAATCGACAGAACAGGCGAAATGAACACGAGGAGAGTGTTATGCATTCGCTCGCGGATGAGGTTATACTGAGGTTCAGAACCTAAAACGACACATTGCTGGAAACTGTTGGGTCTCATGCAAGAGCTTGCAATGCTGAGGTATCCGCGGAAAAGAGGGCAGTTGTCCACAGCTAAAGGTGCTGAGAAGGCCCAGGAAGAGGTCAATGACGGAGTGAAGGGCATTCAACAAATCCTAGATCTTTGTGCTCTTCCGATCGCTGATAAAGCAGCTTACAACTCCATGGACTACTGTAATCCCGATCACAATGGCGAGCTACAGCCGTGTCTGGACGGTACCTGGGTGCATATCAGGAAGAGAATAATGGCCTGGACCACCGCCAACGATCAAAGGGTAATGTGACTATCTGGAAATGCAGGGAGGGGTAAATCCACAATTGCCCGAACCGTTGCCTACGAACTAGGGAAACAGGGTTACTTGGTCGGAAGCTTCTTTTTCAAGCGTGGCCAGGGCAAAATTGCCGGATCACTGAAGTAACTCGACGCTGATTTGGCATTAAAGGGTCAGGAGAAAAAGCTCGGCCCCGCTACTGTCGCTTTGTCCAAAGACGGCCAATTGATTGCCTCACTGTCTCCACCTCAGAAACTAGGCCTTTGGAATGCTGGAACACAGATCTGCGGAAAAGAATTACTGGATGCGAGCCTTCTCAATATTACCTTGTCGTCTGGAAGCCTGGTCTTAACTGCGCCAAACAGTCATTTCGCGGATATCGCCTGCTTGGAAGATATATTAGAGAACATGATTTTCATCTGGGACCTTGGAAGAAATTAATTGAAAGTGACGGAGGGGTGAACCTCCGAGGACTAGAGCGGAGTGGATGTCAACGACGAAAGTTTTCACTCAACTTTTACTGAAAAAGGTGAAAATGTAATTGTCT
>MU006011.1:64217-80416 GCA_010093745.1 Piedraia hortae CBS 480.64
GCCCTTAAGCATGAACGAGACAATGACCCGTCTCAGGGAAAACTTCCTCTATAGAGGTAAAAACCCTGAGAAGTTTCGACTTCTATCTATGGTTCTGGTCATGGTGGGTGCTACATCCTTTTGACAGAAAGAGCTTGTAGATAAGCCAGATGAAATTTCTGCTCTTGCAATCTCTCCAGGTAGTAAAGGCATCTTCTGTGGCTCAACTGATGGTGAAATCTGCAAATCTGAACTGAAAAGGGGTGTTCGGCAATATCTATTCAAGGGACATACGGACAGAATCAACCAAAATTTCGTTTTCTCCGCATGAGCAGGGCTTCGCGTCGGTATCAAATGATCAAAACATAAGAATCTGGAGCCCTCAAGTACAAGCCCCCCGTGGTATTAATTGAGAAGGGCTCAATTCATAATGCAATGTTCTCTCCCGACGGCCGAATGCTACACACACGAGACAGATCGAATTTCATGAGTGAATGGGGTATTGGGAAAGCCTGCAAATTGCGGGAGCTTGGTATGACAGGCAATATGATTCTTCAGAGTTCAAATTTTTCAACGATCGCTTTGTTCATGCTGGTCTTTTATCTTTCTTGGACGGATCGAGGATCGATAAAGCTGCTCAGGCTAAGAAACAAGCGAGTCTAGCGGCATCAGTCCAAGGCCTTTCAATGTTCAAAGACAATGACCTCTAGCATTTGAATGCACTCGATGGCAATGACAATGACAAAAAACTGGATTACTGTTGACGGTCGCAAAAGCTTCAAACCTCCTCTCCCGTCGTGGCAAGAAAATTGGGTCTCGTGCGGGCGGACACTCGTTATTTTAAACGAATGGTCAGACATTGCTATTATGACTCTGACGGGCAAGGTTTCGTTTTAGACGGAAATTTGAGCTTCTTCCAGCTTCTAGAGACTTCACAATCTGAAACGAGCATTGCACTGGGACTAGGCAGCTGAATTTGAAAGTCCAATCAGTGATCCTTGATGTTTGCGTGAAGGTATTACTTGAATTAAGAGATTTTACGGGTAATATTGGGGTCCTTGTCGTGACTGTGGTCGATGAAAAGGACTATCGCATTACGAAGTGAAGTTTGGAGCTTTCATGTTGACAATTGCTGCTTTGTAGATGTATAGAAGCTTATTCCTCAGAGGCAAATCCCAGGATGGGTACAGATGCCCGAATACATTGAGCCTGTTTCAGAGAATGATAAGGTGTACTCGGATGTGCAACCCTGACATTTGATCTACTTTCTTCAAAACTGAGGAAGACGTAAAGATAAGAATAAGTGAAAGTTGAACACTGCTACGTTGTATTGAGTGGTGCACTAGAAGGCGATGAAAAAGTGTGGGGTAGATTTCCACCCAAAACTACACGAAACGATGAAAGCCTGAAAACAAAATATTTTGTAAGCTAGTACTGACAAAGCAGTGCCGAGATAAGTTGCTCAAACTACAGTTCGATTTTCCCCAGAATTAGCCATCTGTGTCCCGGTTCGTATCAATGTCGGAATTGTACTTGGCTTCCACTTCGTCGTTCTCAGCGGGGGCATCATTGCCTTCCAACTTGTTGTGAGTACCATCAGCTTCTGAATTACCGTTTGCAGTGGGGGTACCGTTGACTCCCGGTCTCGATCTGCTTTGTAAGTACCATTAACGTCCGGCTTATCGTTTGCAGCGGTATTATCCCTCGACTTCGGCCTGTCACCCTTGTGACTTGCTGCGTACAGAGGCGACCTCGATAACTTCAGACTCGGAACTTGCTGTGGGAGCAGCATTGACTTGTGATGTCTTGTTGCCTAGGGCTTTAGACTTGCCGTTCGTAAGGGGTATGCCATTGGTTTTAGGCTTGTCGTTTGCAGCGAGGGCACCATTAGCTTTTGACTTGTTGGTAGCATCGGTAATATTATTGACTTCAGGCTTATCAACTACTCTCAGGGAATGACTCGGCATGGCCCCTGCATTAATAGCAGATTTCCTTTCCATCCCATTCGTATTTGACTCAAATGGTTTGGGAGCCATGTTTGGTTGCAATGGGGCATCTTTCATCTCACGGCGTCGCCTTCGGCGTACTGCAGGCGACAAATCTCCACGCCCAGGAGCACTTCCATTGGTTAGTGTGGTGGCACCCCTGTTTCTCAAGGAATGAACATGAGGTCTCGCCTCCTCTGCCAGAGAACCCACAGATAAGTATACTGCTTTTCCTTTGTCTTTATAGTTCTCTGTTGAACCCGTTGCACCATGATCGGAGATCTGGATCTGCTGGTTGTCGGAGGGCTTGCCTAGAGGGCTCGTAGAATTTGTCGTGCAAGTCACAGATGAGGATCTTTCTTCTCCTTCGCTCTCATAAGTCTTTGTTCCAGACGGACCACCTATGTCAGCGGCCTCAATTCGCTCGCTGTTGAGGTCCTCATACTCATCGGAAAGCTCGTCAGTTTCAAAAACATCTTTCTTGTTGAATAATGTTATCGATAGTGTTTGAGGAGTGCATAGTTCCTTCCGTCGAAGGAGGCATTTTTTTTGTACTTCGGAAAGAGAATTAACTTCTTCCCCGAGGCGTTGGATCAAACTAATCAGCCTGTTTTTCAGTACATGCCAACGTGCGACCCGTTCATCCGCAACCTTAATAAACCTGTCCATCTCCAAGTTGGTGCCTTGCCCTCCAAGGCAATCCTTTTCAGTGCACCTTCGTAAGAAGTCTGGAACTAGGGCCATCAATTCAGCTTTGAATGCATCCTGTTCGATGCTCTTTCGTAGGACGTCCTGAGTTATGGCCATTATTTCACGACAGTAAATTTCCATTGCAATAAGATCGTTAACGCTGCGCAATAACCCATTGACTCCCTGAGAAAGAAACTCTTCACGTGTTCTCGCGTTCATGAACCATTTTTCAATCTTTTTAAGCATCCGTTTCACATCCTGATGCTCTCCACTAATTTGTCCCAAGGTACATCCCAGATGTTCCAAACAACCGACATATCGTCTGCGGAAGACAAATCTGCGGGCTTCCTGCTTGGCAGCTTCACAACTGGGAGAACCGGAATTTGCAAGGAGTTCCCGCACATCTTCTGATATGTCCGACAACATAGCTGCTCGCAATTTATCGGGTATCTCATGTAATTCTGGTGGGTCATGTTTCCACTGTTGCAATTTATCAAATGTAGGTATCACTGATAGACTCGGAAAGCTTCGCCCAGGCGCTTCACTACTTTTTGGGGTGTGTTCATTCTTCACTCTTTGCTTTTGCTTGCGCCTTTGACCCGCAACCAAAGGGCCGCTTTTAAGTACCTTGCTGGGTGCACTGCGCGATTTCTTACCCATATTGGAAGAGGAAAGCATTTCTCGGCTCCCCTTGGACCCTTCGTTTGCCGGATTCGCAATTTGAGGAGTGGAATTCGGTGAGTTAGAGGAAGGCGTGTTCATAAACTCCTTGGACTCTTCTTTTCCATGTTCCCCGATTTGGCGAGTGATATATGGCGGTAGAGGGTTCCCATAATCAACTTCATCTTCGTCAAAAACTCGGTAGTGACTCTTTCCGGTGCTGACAGTCTCTCTGAGAGTGGTGTTGTTACTTTTGTTTTCGTTTTCCTCAGAAGATTGATATGTAGTCTCAGGCCTATTGGATTTTCCCTTCTTTTGGGTGTCGCGCCTATTGTTGTTTGGGCGTTCCATGATTGATAGAATAATGATGAACCCGGGAGAATTATTCCAACGGAGAGTTGAATGAACATGATTACTAAAACTCCCTCGTACCTTCCCGATTGGTCTGAGATTAGTGGATTAGTTAGCAGTGTATATTCTATCTGTTCCTCGTAATGCTATGTAATATTAGGAGGAGAGGGTAGATTATACGTTTGATTTGGGCAACCCGATGTAATAAACTCAGTCCAATTTAGCGGTAGACTGTCAGGATATGCGCGAACTGACACCTCAACTAGCTGAGCCTTTAATTTTGAAAGGGCTTGCTAAGAGCTTCAACGGCTGAGATAGTGCCTCGCGCTCATGATAACGCGGCAATGCCCATCACAAGGACTGCAGTAATCAAAATCATTGATGGTGATGGTTGTCTTCTCCCGCCAGCGGCGATAATCGTTCAATTTTCCTCGCAGCAATTGGGTTACGTGAAGAGAGAAGTAATGTGGTGGGGCAGTTTACTATTGCGGCTTCCTTCCCGCAGGGAATTCCTGCCGAGTTTTGTGGAGTGATGATCCAGATGAACTTGGTGGTGCTGTCGGCAGGAGTCGTTTGGCACTTCATTAACCTCGCGGCAAACGCAGGCGTTCTCCAGGCAGCACGTTACCTCTGCTCTAGAACTCTCCTTGTTTTTGTCGTGGTTGACAACCCCCTGAAGCCTGGATTACCACTACCATCAATGTTTCCGAAGTGCAGTAGCCTGACGCGAGGCAAAGCTTCAGGGCGGAGTAAAGCACGCAACTGCAATAACATCTTTGAGCTCAATACAGCCATCTTGGTGAAGAATACATCTTGGTGCACAATGTTCAGTTCGAGGCTGAATCACGGGCTTCACGTCACTCGCACGGACCATCTTGAAGCGTCTGCGCCGTGAAGCTTGAATGAACAATGCCGTTGTCAAAATAATTAAGACAAAGCAACAAAAGAAAACCATTGTATCCAAGTTCCTCATTCACAGTACAGCAACAAAAACGGATAATGCCTTCGGGTTGGTAAATGCACGGTTCGGGAATTCTCCCTTTGCCATATAACCATACCTTCGCCTGTCCCTTCGATACTTAATCTCACCCAATACCAACATCTTTCATCAGCAACATTCTCTAGCAATACAACTATGAACGTCGAGCATCCTGTTGCCGAAACCACCACTTGCGGCCCACCTCTAGACATTAACGCTTTGCATTCCTACGGGAACCTCGTCGATTTTACCCTGGCCGGAACCTACGATCCCGATAAGCCGGTTATCATCGATGCCGAGACTCCCTCACGCACCATCAGTCTTCGCCAAGCTCGCGATGGAGTCGAGTACTTTCAACGATTTTTTTCTCCCCGTACCACCGTCTGCACTCATTTGCAGAACGACGTCAACTATCCGCTCTATGTTTTGGGCATTATGGCTGCCGGTGCCATCTGGACCGGTACAAACACTTCCTACACTGCGGCAGAGCTCAAACACCATTTCACCACTTCGAACACCACTTGTGTCATCACCGAAATAGAGCATCTAGACACCGTTCAGGCCGCAATTCATGCAAGTGGTATTAAGATCAAGATCCTCGTGGCGTCCGACTTGGCTAACAGCGCGGTCAAAATGCGCGGCCCTCGCCCGTACATCTGCCCCACCAGCACGGCAGTCATGATGAACACTAGTGGTACGACAGGCTTGCCAAAGATTGCGGCCCGCACCCACCGGGCCTTCCTTGCCGAGCTTCTCGGCACAGGAGCGCTTGAAGGTGTGAAGCATTACGAGGTGCGCCGCTTGTTTTGCATACCAATCTTCCACGGGTTTGGAGCACCCGAGATGATTTTCAATGCATTGCACTACGGCCATGTCAGCTTTTTCATGCGCCGCATGGATGAGACATTTGCACAGAAAGTACACGATTTCGGCATTACCGAGACGTATGGGGCTCCGCCTCTGATGCTGCGTCTGGTAAATGACCCATCGCACCATCATTTGTTGCAGTCTCTTCGCCGCATCTCTTTCGGCGGCGCTAAACTCACTCCAGAGCTAAGGAAGCAGACTCTCAGTATGTTCAAGATTGCACCTCGCATCGTTCCCGTTTACGGAATGACGGAGGGTGGCTGGTTCACCACTTGTCAGGGAAACATTGATGACGAAGGCGCGGCTGCCGGTTCGGTGGGACGGCCTATTGCAGGAATCACGATCAAGATTGAAGGCCAATTCCGTCTGTCGGACGGGAATACCGGCGGCGAAATCATGATCAGCGGGCCACAGCTGATGACTGCCTACTTCCGCGATCAGGCTGCCACGTCCGAAACGATCATCAACGGCTGGCTCCGTACGGGTGACCTCGGTTACATCAAGAATGGCCACGTCTATCTGATCGACAGACTTAAAGATCTCATCAAAATCAGCGGCTTCCAGGTGGCACCTGCCGAACTGGAGGAAGTCCTCCGTCGGCACTCGGGCATTGTTGACGCGTCTGTTTTTGGGGCCGGCGTGGATGTCGATGAACATCCTGTTGTGTGCGTTGTTCGTCGGCCTGGAGCCTCGAACACCAGTGTGGCTGAAATTAAGGCCCACCTGCGCAGTCAGCTAACACGTTACAAGGTCAATCGGTGCGAGATTGTCTACGTTGATAGTATTCCGAAGAGTGCTGCCGGGAAAGTGCAGAGGAAGGCGCTCCGCGAGAAGGCCGGGATAACCGAGGAATGCTCGTAGATCGAGATTGTTTGATAGCGTGTTCAATGGGACAAACTTTTCTTCATACGATTCCGTACTCTCCTGATTCCTGATAAATCACCATATGCCTCATTTGTACCCTTGATATCTTTATATGTCAGTGGTTGCGCCTCTGGTAAGAAGCACGATCCAATTTAGCCAACTCGCTTGTATATCTCTTAGATATCAGGAACTTTGTGTCCATGCCTCCACTTGCTCTCCAATCAGGAAATTCGGCTAGGGCGCTGCCCCACCTCATGACACGCAAACTCCCGCATTCTCCCATGTTGTCTTGTCAGAGGTGGGGTTGGCTGAGTGGTAAAGCTGTTCGATCGGTTTAGCGGGGTGACGGTCTAACAAGCGACTATCTTGTTGGCATGAAGCCTCGTCGCTATAAGTACATGAGCATATATAGCTAGACTTTCCAGGACTTTTACCTCACAGAGGATGTTTCCCTTGGGATGTGGTCACGTCACATGACGTGATCACAGCGAATGCGGTTCGGACCGTGCCGGATTGTGGGACAGTTGCTGACACTTCACCTCACTTCCTCAATACCTTAAAAAATAATAACATACAACTCAATGCACGAGCATAATCACAGATACTGTCCTTGTTCTCACTCTCCGTGTCCATATTGCATCTGAAGCTGCGCTAGATCACCACCTTCAAATTCCATCAACACCGTTCATGCTCTATGTGTGCTCGGTGACGTGATCTCGGTGAATGCGGCTAGACCTGGGTTAGCGTGAGGTGAAGTTCCGCACTTCACCTCACAACATCACTTCGACACATACATACATACGCATACATAGCCACACATACATGTGCCTCATACATCATTGCCTACCAATTACCTCCGACACTTTTCGTTCTGAAAGACAAGATGAACCTCTGGTGATTATGACTGCTGGCAGTCCCTCATCGAGCTCTAACTTCCTAAACTCTTACTTCGATGAGCTCGTGTCTCCTGGAACGTATTTACGTCACATAATGTCATCATAGCGAATGCGGTTCTGGTTGGGCCGAAGTATGGGGTTAGTCTTGGCACATAAGCCTAGCCTCAATTCCGTGGACAGAATCACACACGCAAATGACCTATCTATCTTTCGCTACATTAGAGTAACATGAGTACATTCTTCCCTCGTCCCTGATAGTCCTGAGCTCGAATCTTTACTACGGAGTGACATGAAATTTCAGCATCCTTCCAGGTCCAAAAACATCTTGAGCTATCATCGCCCATGCATCTTCTGCCAGAGATGTAAGAACCCATACCAGCGCGCTAACCGGAGGCAAAACAACTCGCGACTTCGATGATGGTAGAGTGGACAGTAACAATGCATTCCCATCTACTCATTGACGCACACCATACCCACTCGTATGCCAAACCAGCAGCATCTTCCAATGGAGAGCCATATTTCGCAGTACCACTTGCCAACCAAAAGCTCGAGGGCAGTCGAGATCTACTGCCCCCTCACGTTTCTTATCAGCTTTTGAAGCACAACTAACCCTCAAACTTCCCTACAACACGAAGCAGCGATCTTACAGGTATGGAACTGAAACTAAAGGAACCAGTTTATCTCCCTCTCACGCTCTCTTATTAAAGCAATGAGCTGTTCACCCCACCATCAACATCCACAGGGCGCCGACGACGAACAGGCATGAGGTACCATGTCCTCCTCGTAGACAACTGCGGGGTCCAGGACAAGCGCAAGAGTGACTCAATGTCGATGACTCGGTTATGTCGCATTAGCCATGAAAGGCCGGATGAGAACTCTGATTGTGGCGACAGTGCTCAGGGTTGACGGTTCTTCGGCGCTCGTCGTCATCAGCGGACAATGATATGATCGTCAAAGACGTGGTCGTGCCCAGTGGTTGATGGTACGTGCCGGTGACCACCATCGGGCGGATTAGAGTGATGTTATCCCAGCTCATGTCGCCTAAGACAGCCCTCTGTACACCTAGAATTCCATAACGCAAAATATCAAGGCGAGACAGTAGGCACATGTAAAAGTGTTGATATATACACATGCCATATCCAGATCTGGTCGCAAAAGAAAAAAACGCATGAAGTTACCCCGCTTTCCAAATGCCCCACTGCGGAGGTCGGCCGCATCTGCCTGCATCGCACCACCGAGATCACGTTTATGTTCAACTTCTATAACAACCGATGCTGTATTCAGCGCAGTTCTCTTACCATCGTTACCTGCCCATCGTATCCAGCCAAATGAGGTCCGAAGGATTCGATGTCTTCATTGTGGCTTCTACGTTCTGGCCGATCAATAGAGCGTCACAAAAGCCCTGAAAAAGCACTGACAAAGCCGGTTCCCACGACACAGCGAAAGCTAGGGCTTACGCTGTGTCGTTTCAACCCTATCGCACTACCCCGCAAACCCAATTTGCGACATGCGACGGGCCGCAGGTGTCACCACGCATGCCCCGCACTATTCCACTCATGCAGGCACAGTAACCCCACTACGACACACGCGCAGGGCAGAGCAGGGCACTTTCCACTCTAACAGCTGCAGCCATGCAGGTGCCCGAGCAAGCCAACGGCGATGCGATGGACGTGACTTACCCGGACGACTCATCAGACGAAAGCCACGTGGTTCCGGAGACGGCCAATGCTGAGATTGCGGAGATAACGGCGCGACTGCGACGCGGGGAGCCCGCTGGATGGCCTGAGCGGGGCCAAAGGTGCTCGTACTCAAGGGAGCTGGACGCGCTTGATCCATTGCGCCATCTGCGCAAGCAGTTCCTTATTCCCTCCACTGATTCGTACAACAAGACGAAATTGGAAGATACAGTGCCCGACGACTTCACGGGCAGCGAGAGCGAGGAGAGGTCGGCGACGTATCTCAGTGGGAATTCTCTTGGCGTGCAGCCGAAAGCCGTCAGACGGTACATCGACAATCAGCTGGAGACGTGGGCGTCGATTGGAGTCCATGGCCATAGCCGCCTGATGGAGAACTCGCCGCTCATGCCGTGGCTGGATATGGCGGAACGGTGTTCGCGTCAGACGGCGCCGCTGGTGGGTGCGCAGCCTCATGAGATCATCTACATGAACTCGCTGAGCGTCAATTTGCATCTGATGATGTTTAGCTTTTACAAGCCAGAGGGCCGCAAGACTAAGATCCTGTGCGAGTGGCGTCCGTTCCCGAGCGACTTTTACGTGATTGAGTCGCAGTTGCGGATTCGTGGCATGGAGAACATCACAGACCATATCATTACCGTGAGGCCGGTGAATGAAGATTCGTATCTGTCGACCGCGGATATTCTGCAGAAGATTGAGGCGAACTCCGGCGAACTAGCCCTCATCCTGCTGCCGGGAGTGCAGTACTACACCGGCCAAGTGCTGGATATGGCACGCATCACGGCTTTTGCGCGGAATAGGCGTATTCCCATTGGCTGGGACCTCGCGCACGCCGTAGGCAACGTCGAGCTGTCTCTCCACGACTGGGACGTTGATTTTGCGTGCTGGTGCTCGTACAAGTACCTCAACGCCGGGCCGGGTGCCATTAGCGGAGTCTTCGTCCACGATCGCCACGGCCAGGTTCAACCAAGGTACCGGCCGCGGCTGACGGGTTGGTACGGCCACGAACGCTCCACCCGCTTCGACATGGACAACATTTTCCGTCCAACCCCCGGAGCCGCTGGTTACCAAATCTCCAATCCATCGGCAATGGACCTCGCCATCCTCTCCGCTGCGCTGACAGCCTTTGAACACACGTCCATGAAAGCCCTCCGCGACAAGTCCCTTCTCTTGACTTCGTATACGGAACATTTACTGGAGCTCACTTTGGCCAAATGCCCCCAGCCGTATCCGCCTTTTAGGATCATCACCCCCAGGGATGCCCGCGAGCGCGGCGCCCAGCTGAGTCTCCTGTTCCATCATGACTGGTTCGATGTCACGGCTGAGTGCCTCGAGAGACATTCCATCGCCTGCGACAAGAGGAAGCCAAATGTCATCCGCGTTGCCCCCGTCGCGCTGTACAACAATTTCAAGGAGGTGGATTACTTTGTCAATGTTGTTGCTCTCGCGCTCGGCAGTAGGTTTCCGAGTTGATCGTCTGTAGAATAATCATTGTGTCACCAGCTGTGAGGAGAGTCTAGTGCAACCAGGTTAAAGTCGTGTGAGCGATTGTAGATTTGTCATGGCCTGATGTTAGAAGCCAGTCGTTGGTTAGAGTGTGCCTTGACAGTCGGAAATAATGTCTGCAACCGGCCTGGAAGGTTCGTTTCCTATGTCAAGAGTCAGAATAGAACCCGCTGTCAACACTTTGCGGCCAAGTCTCCATTCAGAAGTAAGAATCCACCAGATCCAAGTCAGCTCCAAGATGGAGAGGTCTGCCGTCCACATACTCGAGCTTGGTCCGCAAGCAACCTCAAGGACTTACCTCCCAGACAATGCTCGTATTTGGGTAGAGACTTTTGTGTCTTTTTTAGTCATCAGACTTGTAGGAAGTACTTGGTAGCTGGAAATGTAGCAGATAGCGCAGTGATGCCAATTGAATCGGAGCCATAAAATCAAGTCATTGCTGTTAACTGCATTGGTATATCCAACCAAATTAACAAATCTCTCTGCAACAACATCAGCTTTTTTATCCATAAACCATTCATAGATCATCCACACCATAAAGCTTTCCCAGATCCATCTCATCAAATGCTCATGCCCCCATTCCACCCCTCAAACTAATCATACATTCCCCTCTATGCGCACATATATATCATACACCAACCCTATCAACACAAAGAAGAACAAAAACAAAACAAAAACGCTCAAGGAACCATTAACGACAAAACTACCCTACCCCATCTTATCCTCCAATTCGGCCGCAACATCGGGAAGAAGGTCCCTAACATCCTGTTCGGGAACGTTGAGAGCCTGGCCAAGGAGACGAGAGAACATGTCCATGTTGCCAGAGTTGGAAGCAAGTCCCGTGGCGGTGGAAACGTGCTTGAGGAGCTCTGCACGGATGCGCTCCTGGAGCTGGATGCGTGAGTTTAGAGATGGCTGGCCTGTGGGGGTCGAGACGTTTTGAGACACTCCAGGATGGAACTGGGACATGCCTGCCTGAGACTTGCCGACCATGGGCTGGGACGTTCCGTGATAGCCTGCAGAGGCTTCTGGAGGGTGAGAAACGCCGGTAGCGCCCTGAGTCACTTCGGAAACAACTTGTGCTTGGGCTCCGTCCTTGGGGCCGTTCTGAGCGCTCAAGCCGTGGATAGTGATGGCCTGGCGGGTGAGACAGTCCAGTTCGTCGTCGTTTTCTTGGCCAATGAGTTGGTGGAAAAGGATCTCCAGATTGCAAAGTTCCTGCTCCACGGCTTTCGCATGCTCGCCGTGAGGATCGAGGGTCAAGGCGTCGGATTCAGCCTTTTCGAGTTCGGCTTTCAGGCGCAAGAGCGCATCGCAGCCTGCCTGCCGATGGGCGAGAGCGCGCTTGGCCTCGGTCATCTGCGCGTCAGTATTCAGAAGCTCCCTGTCCAACATGCTGGCCAAGACGCGTAGCTTTTGCGACAGGTTGGGAGCAACATTACTGGTAATGGACATTGCTGCTGCAGACAAGTAGCTGGTCGAAGTGCTGCCGGCGGCATCCGTGACGCTGGGAGCGACAGCTTCGGCGTCCGCGTCATTCGGAGATGATGAGTTCTGAAGACCCTGAGAGCGGGCGTTGAGCTGCATGATGAGCTGATCCGCGGTCTCGCCGGTGTTGCTGACCACGTCCATCGAGGCATTGCGAGCAAGAAGACTGTGCACGCACTTCCGAGCCCCGAGACGGGCTGCAATGGTCAGGGCCGTGTCATTATGAACGTTCGGTTGGTTGATAACAGTCTCAATCACGTCCGGCGAAAAGTGCTCAATCATCTTGTTCAAGACAGCGTCCATGTAGTACGAGGCGCATTCAAACTTGTTCCTGGTCTCGGCGATGCCGGCAACGTGATGAAGCACCGTGTTGCCAAAGTAGTCTTGGCGACAAACTGTGCTGATAAAGATTTCAACCAACGACTCCATGTTCTGCTTGTCATAGCTGTTTAGGAACTGCACAGCGCGCATCAAAGGCGACTGACCGACGTAGCTGATCACATCCACTGACGCCCCCAATTCGATAAGTTCACGCACAACCTCCAGATCGGCCATGGCCGCAGACCAGTGCAGGATGGTGTGGCCAGAGTTGTCAATGATGCGGTTGTGATTCGCATTTATCGGTGGCGATGGGCGAATTGGCGGATATTCAACGCTGGAACTGATCATGAAGAAATCCAGAAGATCGTCAGCCCAGCGCTGGTAGGTCCGCGCTTCCTCCAATGGACTGAGATTCTGATTCTGGGCCTGGTAATGCATTTCCGAACCCATCGTCGCCGTCTCGTACTGATCTCCGGCCATGCTAGGGGCAGCGGAGCTATACTCGGACATTGGCGGAATCGACGGCGCACTCGGAGCACGTGTGGCCTTGCGCTGACTGTTGCGCGGAGCGCGGGGCTTGCTGCCGCCCGAGGCCGCATGCTTCGGGGCCGGTGGGGGCGTATGGGTGCCCGGGACGTAGTCGAAAATGAGAGAGATTTTATCGAGGACACCGTTTTTGGCGGCCAAGTCGCGCGCGGAGTCGAGTGGGATCCACGTTCCTACTGCTCGTCAGTCGCCTTCAATCAGAATTCTCAGCACGACGCACCCTGGAACTTTCCGTATCCCCCCTGGATCTTCTCATGAATACCCTTCTGCACCTCGCGCTCGAGGATGCGGGTACGTGCAGGCTTATCGTATGC
Organism: Piedraia hortae CBS 480.64; assembly: GCA_010093745.1. Lineage (NCBI taxonomy): Eukaryota > Fungi > Ascomycota > Dothideomycetes > Capnodiales > Piedraiaceae > Piedraia > Piedraia hortae. The sequence goes on from MU006011.1 coordinate 77,358, forward strand.
TGCCACCTTCAGGATATGGGTCGCATTGATCCTGACCGGTTAGTCGACCTCTTGCGACCAGAATCGACCTACCAGTCGTCGTTGCGACGGCGCATAACGACCTCCCCGTCTACGTGGATCTCGTATACCGGTACCTGACTCGTTAGCATTCCCATCGTCTGCCTGCTCCAAAACACGCGCACTCACATTGCTGTACGTACCCGTGTACACACCGGCATCGATGCTGCGGTGTGCCATGGTAGTTGTCCTGAAGAAACGCGTAGGAAAAGATACTTGACGCGACAAAGTGCATGCGTTAGCGCGAGAATGTGACAACGCCCCACGATCGGTAAGTGACTGGGGTGCCGCGGGCCGCTCGGGCCGAGACCCTCTTCGCGCCACTGAGACAGCGCTAATCCTAATCTGGCTGACACTGGCAGCGAGGCAATCTGGACTGGACAAATGTACATTTTAATTGCTCCTCTGACCTCCCTTAGCCGCTCGAATCTCGTCCATTCGCCGAACCCTCTCTAAAAATTCCTCGTACTGACACTTTTCATAGCTATGTCGCTCATCCTACAGTCATCAGCACATCTTCCACCGAATTGTTCCGCATCCTACCTTGCATCGCCAGTTGAGGTAGTAGTTATCGTAACGACATTTATTGAGCGGGATGAGCAAATGGGCGCATGAATCTCGGTAAGCCATTGGTAGTCGCGCATCTGCCATGTGGGCGCGACTTGCTGCGCCTTGTGAGCCAACATTCATTACAGCAATGATTAAATCATACTGCTGTGACTATTGTCCGAACCAACCATCTCTTTGCCAGCCTCGATGAGCTCCTTGACCAACTCCATGTTGTTTTGCGGATCGTTCGTTATGAAGTGAGGTCGATGTCGCAACGCGGAGAAACACGGAACGGGGCGGCCCGAGCCTTCTGCCAAGAGTATTCGTGACTGACACACAACTTGTAAGAACGTGCACCAATCTAAGAACTGGATAGGCCTTGCACGACTAATGCTACTGAATGCGCTGTTATCATTTCCTTTAACGAACGTCACGCGGCGGGTTAGCAGGTCACATGGGTCATTTCAGTGAACTGTACTACCGTAACTATTCAATTCTTTTGGTGCGCGGTGTGACAAGACCCCACCCGAGTCAAGTTCAACTAAATAGTTAAAAACACACTGACTTTTGTTTCTTTTACCCTTTTACTCTTCCATCTTCTTCACGCCTCAACAACCACTTTACTAACCAAACGGCAAGCAACTACCAACCTTGCAGCAAACATCTACCCAGCCTCCAGCATGACTGAGGCTGCCACAATGGAGATACACAATCATACAAGAGTATCGTCGGCCAGTTCGAACGCAGGCAGCGCTTCTGCGGGTACTTCGGTGTGCGTTATTTGCGCCTCCGATATTACCCACTACAGCGTTGGCATCTGCAACCACCGTACATGTCACGTCTGCGCTTTGCGCTTGCGCACGCTGTACGAGAACAAGACGTGCGCGTATTGCCGCATGGAGACTGAAGTTCTCATCTTTACAAAGGACGCTTCGAAAAAGTTTGAAGACTACATCACGGCCGACATTTACCAGACCGATAACAACCTTGGCATTTGCTACGAGAACGTCGGAGCTTACATCAGCACAACTCAACTCCTCCGCTTCAAATGTCCGCATGCCAACTGCGAGGCTGCCTGCAAGGGATGGAAGGAGCTGGCGAGACACGTGCAGAGCGTGCACAAGAAGAAGCTGTGCGAACTGTGCACAAAGCACAAAAAAGTCTTTGTTCATGAGCATGAACTCTTCACTGACGCCGAATTGCAAGAGCACAGATGCTACGGCGACGACAAACCGCGCGGCACCGCTGACGAAAAAGGTTTCCAGGGGCATCCTTTTTGCAAGTTCTGCAGTTGCCGCTTCTACGACGACCAAGCCCTCTTCAACCATTGTCGTGAACACCACGACATATGTCCTTTGTGTAAAGAGTGTCCGGTGGCCAAAGACCCGGTCTACCTCATTGACTCCGCCGCGCTAGAACGCCACTTTCGCGAAGATCACTGGCCCTGCCAGGAACAGCCATGCATTGAGAAACGCTTCATCGCCTTCGGCACAGAAGATGACCTTCGCAAGCACGAGGCGGAAGAACATGGCGAAATCCCCAAACGTCGCTCCACGAAGCGTGCTGACAGGCCCAAAATCGACATTCACGAACCCATTGCCGAGGCGCGTGCTCGCTTCCGCCCCATTGGCTATCGACCCGACGTCGATCGATTTCCAGAGTGGCTCCCACGTCACACTCCCGCCGAGCTGGCTGAATGGGGCGACCGTGAAGATCCCACCCAGCACGATACTTTTGTCCCTTTTATACCTCCGAAGCTCCCCACCTCCATGTCCCGCCGTCTGCCACCTCCTTGCGTGGACGACCTGCAGCCCGGGAAGAAGACGTACGCGGAATCCTTCCCCGCCCTTCCGGGTGCTCCGAGTGTTGTAATGCCTGCTTCCCGGGTCGGGCAGAAGAGTCCCGTAATCTACAAGCCGGCGGAGAAGCCCGTGCAGTCGGTGTGGAAGACGCCGAACAAGGAAGCTCCCCAGCCGGAACCTCATCTCCAACCCCAGAAGATCAGGGGCCGCAAGGCCAAACAAGTCAAGCTGCAGTGGGGTTAATTTAGCTTCTAGAGCAAACTGTCTTCATGACGTGTGATTGACCTCCCCTGTAGTAGACTGTTGACAATGAAGGAAATAAGACGTAATGCCCTCGATATTTATTTTATGTCACGCAGAAGAACAAAGTATGAACAATGCAGACAGACCTGCAGCTGATCCACATGCACACTTTCTATCTAGATACGCTCACATTGAAGGCCGCAAGCCAACGACCTCCCATCTCTCTCAATGTAGGTACACAACGCCGTCAGATGGATTCGATGCCCTTACCTCCTCTCTGCCATAACCGAGTCATTCATGACCTTTCCCGTCACCCATCGTCATTCCATTTCTCAACTCCACTACACTATCCATCCGCAACCCCACGGCGATCGAACCGCTACAAACACACAACTTCCCTCCCCCCCC
>MU006011.1:80437-103549 GCA_010093745.1 Piedraia hortae CBS 480.64
TCTGCGACCGTCTTCCTCAAACAACACACCCTCCTAAAAAAAAAAAAGAAAAAAGAAAAAAAAAAAAGAAAATCTCCCTACAGATCAGTACCCATTCCCCCAATCCACTTCCAGCGAGCCACCTCCTCATGTGCATCATCCCATCGATTGAACTCCTCGGGATCAAACACAGCATATTCCAAAGTCGGCCGTCCGATGATCATCTTACGATTAACGTCCGAGAAGCTGGTACCCCAAACAACTAGAGCTAGCTAAACCCTGCATCACGCAGGGCCCGAGTACCTACTTGACATACCCACGCAAGCGACTTAAGGTGTATCGCGGATCGCGGTGCCTCAGATATCCGCTGCAAGGTACTTGATGCTCTTCTTTCACCTCTCTCCGAAGTTGTGAGGAAGCCGGCACGTCGCGTGGAGTGGTAGAAACAAGCTTCGCTGGTAAACTCTATGTGCGACTTCACCTTAAAAGTGGGATGGGAGATCTGTGCGGAGTTGTGCAATGTGATGGTGGGGAGTATCAAGGCTGTAGAGCAAGGGATTGCTGTACTTGTTAAGAACGGCTGGGGTGAAGTGTTGACAAAAATACAAACTGTGCTCGACAACCACACGCTGAAGACTGGGCTGGGATTTGGGCATGCTGTGTGGCTTCGTTTGTTATGCTCATTTTGGGGGCAAGGTTGTATATGAGTTACTGCGCGCGATGGTGTCGTTCATTTTGCGCTGTCGAGATTTAGCGGTGACCAAGGAAACAGTTGCTTGAGAGATGCATATGGATATTTCTCGGTCCAAGACCCTTGTCAGCCGTATTTGACGTTAGAACATTCAAGGTCGCTCACCACACGTTGCGAAAGGACTGTTCTCCCATTCATTTGCGATTCGACCTGGGATTATTCCTCTCATTACCCTCTGTGACGCACTGCCGGAGCCCCATGTGCTTAAGCCTCCCCTCGCCAAAATATCACAATATATCAGGGCTGTCGTCGGGAGCACTGTCCATCGATTCGTCCTCACTGCAGGCAAGCAGCTCTGCGGAATTTGATGCCCCTCGTCGGGAGGTCATCAACCAACGGAAGACTCAGCGTTGGATACCTGAAGGCGGTCCTATCGCATAGATCCAGGCACAGCTGTAGAAAGTGCTTGGTCTGGATCTATGTGTGCCGCAGAGAACTGCTTTTCCAGAAAAAGGATATCCAGAGGGCCATGTGGAATGTATTTGCGGTCTTTCGCTCTTGTTCAATGGAAACATGGCTGGACGCAACAAATTGATTGAATATTGCAAGTGTGTATGCCCTGTGGAGGGTTGAAAGCGGCGACATTTCGCTGGGTTTGTTTGGCTGCAGCTTTCTTTGGCCGCGAGTGATGGCACGGGGATTAACTCCATTGATCGAGACTCTTCCAGACAGAAGTGACATCAGGATTGAGAGCGGCAAAACTTGAGGTTGTGTTTCCAATATGAAGATCAAGAAGAGAAGAGTGACTGCAATAAATCTTGCCCACAGAGCTGAGAGGAGAGCTTTGAAGCTGACATTACAATCTTGATCGACCATCGACAAGCCTCAAAAATTCTCAAGTGGATATGCTCCTGTCCTGCATGTCAGCAGAGCACATTTCCACAGCAGCTTGTTATTCTCTGTGCAAGAACATCCGCACTTGACCACAATCCTTGAGGCTCGGTTGTTGGACAAGAACAGTTTTGCGATGTATGACAGCTTGTGCGACAATGGAGTAGCTGTGTCATAAACATGACATCGCCCGGCCTAGACCCGCAAATGCTCATGGAGGCTTGAGTCCAGGGGGTTTGGAGTTCTTGTATAAAGTGCCGAGGTCTGCTGGAGGGGATACCAAAGCCATTTCTTCCAGGACGTAACAAAAAGCACCATCAGTGGTACTACTACTGCGGATTACATTCTGTTCGAAACAATGGAAGCTTTAATCTTTCGCACTGCTCAAGCAGTCTGAAACTCTATGCTGGTGCAATCTCTGAGCGTCGGAAAAGAACGGCTCATAAGATCAGCGATCTAAAAGATCGCCTTGCATACAACACCACATAATGCCGCATGTTCTAATAAGCAGCGGCACCTCACAGGTGTGTCAGTATATACGCGTATCTAGGACTACACAAGAAAATTTCTGAGTACTCGAACCCTGGTCAGGGATGTGGGTCATCACCTGCGGATCGCTCCGTGGCGACCTGCACAACAGCGCAGAACTTTATGAAACACCGCAAAGAACCAGGCAGCCCAAGAGCAAGCACTAGGCGAACGTGACCTCTACAATATGATAGCGATACAAGTGCAGACAAACCCAAACAACAAGACACTCGTCTACAAGCTGCTACAACACGAGCATTGATGGGACCACCATACTGACCCACAAGAAGCACGACTCAGTTGACAGGATCGTTGACACTGGGATGAACTGAGCGGCGGTAACGCTAGGCTGGGGAAAGGAATCGGCGATGATCTACTCAGTTTACGTACCCCCATGCAGCGAGAGCGCCCGGCCGACTCTTCATTGATCGACGCAGGACACCCAGATCTCGTCATGACGGTTGAAGTCTGTGCACTCAGAATGGTCCGCCTTGAATACATGGTTCGATAGAGATACGGCGTCCTAAACCATCTGGATGATCATATCACTTCTCACCCTCGGCACTCTTGTCTTGACCGAGATCAGCGAGTACCGTTATAGTGGGCGATCTCATCCTGCGCCACCCCATGGCATGAAAGGATATCCCATGATGTCCTTTCATGCCATGAAGGAATGGAAAAAGAGCATTTCGACCTGCTCCTCAGTTATTTTGATCCCTTGGAAACCATGGTGCGACGCCCGGACGACATCAATTGGCCGCTCCGCTCATAGCGTCCTCACCAAGCGTCAAGATTCTGTGTGAGGAATTTTGCTATGATGAGTAGGATACGCCATCCTCCGACAGATGTTGGAACGATTGCATATCGCTACTCACTTCCCCGAGACAACGGCCGGAAGCAAATGGCGTGCTATTGAGACATGGGACCGGACCGTGTCGCCTTGTTGACATGCGTGGCTTTTGGATAAATTGAAGGCCAGCTTCGGCAATCCAGATCCGAGGGGTATGGCACGGGTGGCTCAGAACGTGAGAGCATGAAAGCGCACTGTCGGGAAGAACACTCGCGTCGCGGCGGAGGCAAGAAGCCATGTGGAAAGTCATCGACTACCAAATCCCTTGGGTTCACGTCGAGCATGGGATATCGCATTGTGCGGCTGCTAGAAGTCAGAGTACGATGCAGGGGTGCCAAGTCCAAAGAGAGCGGAGATGCTGTGGACGATGAAATTTTTGAAGCCTTCGGGCAGCAGTGCAGCGACGTTCACGCGGGTACAGAGCTTTCTAGGCTTCGTTAACTATTATCAGCGATTTATCATCGGCTCTCTATCAGCCAAGTGAGACCGGCGAGGAACAAGTTGCGTTCGGACCATGGATTCTTACGCTGTGGGCTGTGCTGGACGAGGCTCGGTCAAGGCGACATGACATGAAGTACGTCGTCCTTGGGAGGTTACCATTCCAGAAGAGAGTAACCTAAAGAACAAAGCCTTTTTCTCTTGGAGAGACGATCTAATATGCTGTCATGTATCGGCCACTTGGTCGTGGATACGAGCCATGCGCACCCTTGGAGGGCGCCTTGAGTCAGATTCCTTGTTTGTCTCACCACCAGCGGTGGTGCATTTATTCATAGCCCAGCTGCTGCACAGCTTTCGTGTTGTAGCTTTCCCATTCAGTTCAGCTTTTCACCCAGCGTCTCACACTAGATATATCTGGGGACTGTCAGGCGACGCTGGATAAAAGCAAGTTCGATTTTAAGGTCTGTGCTGTGTCGACAGCATACCAACTACGTTGGACTTGATGGAAAGGTCATTGGGATAAAGATGGGGAAGATTGGGAGGTAAGACAATGGATAATGTATTCGCACTGTATTCAGTTGTTTCTTGATGCCACTATCTCGTTGCTGCGAAACAAAACTCTGCAGATTGACGCCAGGATGTCCGCTGCCATTTTTTAACGAAAGGACTTATCGTTTCCATGAAGGTAATGTAAGACCCTCGCGCCCACAGGATTTCTCGTCATTCCACGACGTCGTGTACCGCCTCGTTCTGCCTCGCACGCATTTGGCAGAAGTGAAGTCGAGTTTCCTACAGGGTATAGCGCGCGTAAACGGCCCGACTGACGGTCCGAGATTGTTCCAAATGAAACGCCGAGCGGTCATCCGATTTGCCTTTTGTACCTGCCCCGTAGGCTTACACTAACTTCGACCAGAAACCATCTAGAATTCACAGCAACCAATAAAAAACTTCTCAATCTGTGAGCTGCGCAGCTGATTATGCAGCGAACTTTTGCTTGTTCTCGAACATCAACAACAATCCCACCATCCAAGAAACGGCGTAATTTTACCTGGAAAGAAGCCTAGCGCTAAAATCCCACACATCAATTTAAACTTCGGCGTGGCTTAAACCCCGCGCGGGCCCCGCGTTATCCCGGTTGTTCACTCGGTTTTCAGCTTGGCGTCGAGGCTGCAGTCGCAAGGCCCAAGCTGAGCGACAATGAAGCAACACCAAAGCGACCTAGAAATGGACAAGCCAAGCGCGCAAACGATTGAAGCACCGGTTGCGACGGATCTCGATGCCGATCTTGATCCGGACAAGGATTTGAGTGAAGCGGAGAGGGCTCAAGCGGTATGTTCCTCATGCGCGTGTGCAGACTGCATTCGCTGAGTCTGCAAAGGATAAGAAGCTGTTGCGAAAACTGGACCGCTTGCTCATTCCATGGCTTACATTGCTCTATCTCGCTTCGTTTCTTGGTGAGTTGCGGAGAGGGATGGGGGGGCGTATCGTTCTGATTGGGAAACAGACAGAAGCAACATCGGCAATGCCAAGGTCGATGGCCTGACAAAAGATCTTAAGATGACGGATGGCCAATACAATGCTTCTTTGTCGGTCTTTTTCATCTCATATGCCCTCTTTGAACCGCTCACCAATGTCCTGCTCAAACGACTGAAACCGTCGGTGTTCCTCCCGCTTATTACTGTTCTGGTTGGGATATGCATGACGTGCATGGGACTCGTGCATAACTTCTCTGGGTTGATGGCTGCAAGGTGGTTCTTGGGCATGGCGGAAGCGGGACTTTTCCCTGGTGTCAACTACTACCTTTCCTGCTGGTACAGAAGGTCTGAAATTGGCATCAGAGTTGCGATATTCTTTTCGGCGGCTGCTTTGGCTGGGTCGTTTGGTGGTCTGCTGGCTGCAGCTATTGCGAAGATGGGCGGCATTGGCGGAAAGCCGGGTTGGGTTAGTCATACTCCATCTCTGAAAGACCGCATACTGACGCAGACGTAAAGGCATGGATCTTCATCCTAGAGGGCCTCGCCACAGTCATCATCGGCATAATCTCCATCTGGATGGTTCACGACTTCCCCGACGAGGCCAAATTCCTCTCCCCCGACGACCGATACCGCCTAACCCGTCGTCTCGCCGCGGACGCCCAAAGCTCAGCCAAGCACGAAGACTTCCAAATGATCTATTTCTGGCAATCAGTCAAAGACTGGAAGACGTATGCCTTCGCGATCGTCTACATGGGCTGCACTGGCTCCTTGTACGCATTCTCCCTCTTCCTCCCCACCATCGTCAAAGAACTCGGCTACACCAGCACGCGCGCAAACCTGCTATCAGTCCCACCTTACGCGGCAGCAGCAGTCCTCACCGTCGTCATCGGCAAGGTAGCGGATAAAACCCGACGCAGAGGTTTCTGCAACATGTGCACCTCCATGATCGGGATAATCGGGTTCAGCATGCTCCTCGGTAGCAACAACGCAAAGCTAAAATACGCGGGTACGTTTCTCGGTGCGTTGGGGATATATCCCTGCATCCCGAATACCATTGCCTGGACGGCGAACAATATCGAGGGCGTGTATAAGAGAGGCGTTACCATCGGGTTTGTCATTGGTTGGGGAAATCTCAACGGAATCGTCAGCTCGAACGTTTACCAGGCGAAAGATAAGCCGGGTTATAAACCTGGTCATGGCGTCGTTTTGGGTTATATGGCCATTTTCCTGCTGTGTGGGAGTATGATGACGCATCTGGCGCTGCAGAGGGAAAACCGGATCCGGAGAAAGGGTGGGAGGGATCACTGGATCCAGGGGAAGAGTGAGGAGGAGATTCGCAAAATGGGTGATAAGAGGCCGGATTTTGTGTATGTTACTTGATCTATTGCATTCTATGCGATTCTACCGTGGAATTTGATTAAGATGTGGTCGTCGAGCTGGTTGGCTGGGCTTCGAACCCTAAAATCACCTCACCTCAAGCAACAAGCAATGCCAAAGCAGTACCCACCAAAGCCGCGCAAGACGCTCGGCTCCGGACTCGGCCCAGGAAGCGGTTACCGCCCGCCGCCTTATCAACCTCGGAAGTTTGTCGGCACGAGGATCGGTGTCGCCCTCGCCGTCTTCGTCGCTGCTGTTGCTGTACGCTCGTTGCCAGGGTGATTGATGGAATGCTTTGCTGGAGGGATGAGCCGGATTAGGAGGAGAGATGCTTCGCAGTTCGAATGGATTGGGATGCTGTTGAGTGAAATCGGGATGGGAGATGGGTGGGGTGGTGCTGTGTTCAAGGCTGATGGATCCAGACTGAAACGGAAGGGGGGGACCAGAGCTGTGAGGTTTGGCGGAGGGAGGAGGGAAGCATGGGATGCATGGCATTTCGATGTCTGGGACTTTGTGTCGTATACCCGTGCTGTAGGCTGAGACGTAAATGCGTGAGATGGGCTTGTGAGGAAGGACATCTGCTCTACTCCTCGACCTTGACATGATCAACGAGATTGTGCTTCTAGTAGCTGTGCGGAATGCATGGCATTCCATCCCTATTGGGTACCCCCATCATCTCGTCTGATCTCCCCTTAACCTTTGATCCTCCACCGTTGAACCTCACTTCAGCTACTACTCCACAGTCATAATGAAGATCAACACGACAACCGCGATCCAAGGCCGCATCCTCCTAGTCCCTTACTGCAAACAGCACGTAGCGCAGTACCACGAATGGATGCAAGACGCACACCTCCAAGCCACCACGGCGTCGGAACCTCTAAGCCTAGAAGCCGAATACTCCATGCAGCGCTCCTGGCGCGAAGACGGGGATAAACTGACCTTTATAATCTGCCTGCTTGATGTGAAGATGATTGGGGACGTCAACATGTTCCTATTTGCGGGTGAGAAAGAGTCACCGGTCGCTGAGGTGGAGGTCATGATTGCAGAGAAGGAGTACAGGGGAAGGGGGTATGCAAAGGCTGCGGTTAGTCTGTTCTTGAGCTATGTAATGGCTAATTGGGATGGGATTGTGGGCGAGTTTTCTGGACGAGTTGGGTCCAGAGGCCCAGAGTACTTTCGGGTCAAGGTTGGTGAAGGGAACACGGCGAGCATTCGCTTGTTCGAGGGGTTGGGGTTCAAGAGGATAAGTGACAAGGCGGATTACTTTGGAGAGGTGGAACTGCGGCTGGGAGATGCTTCGTGTGTGATTCTCCCAAAGGAAGATTGGCGGATTCTACATTACAATGGGGATTGATTTTCATCTTACAGCTTCTGGTACTCCAGTTTGCCCTCGAGTTTCTTCGCCTCGGCAACCTTGCGGATGGCTTTGTTGAAGTCGTCTTGATTGACGGCGTCACGATAGTCTTTTATGGCGAACAAGCCGGCTTCAGTGACGACGTTGCGTAGGTCGGCTCCGTTCAGGCCATCGCTCATCTTTACCACGCTCTCAAAGTCAATATCTCCCTCCTTCTGCAGCCCGGCGGCGTGGATCTTCAATACTTCCAACCGACCTGCTTCGTTAGGAAGGGGAATTTCGATTTTGCGGTCCAATCGCCCAGCACGCAGCAGCGCTGGATCTAATGTGTCGGGACGGTTGGTGGCCATGATGATTTTGGTCTTGCCGAGATAGTCAAAGCCGTCAAGCTGGTTGAGCAGCTCCATCAGCGTGCGCTGGATTTCGCGGTCAGCAGATGTGCCTTCGGAGAAACGTCGACCACCGATGGCGTCGATTTCGTCCATGAAGATGATACACGGCTCGTGTTCCTTGGCATAGCCAAACATTTCACGGATCAGTCTGGCCGACTCTCCGATATATTTATCGACAATGGCAGATGACACGACTGGGAGAGAGGGTCAGTCTGGCGGCCATGATGCCTGGAAGGAGCTCACCTTTGAGGAAATTTGTCTCCAAGCTACTAGCAACGGCACGCGCAAGTAGAGTCTTTCCTGTGCCGGGAGGTCCATACAGCAAAACACCTTTGGGCGGTTTGATACCAACCCGCTGGAACAGTTCCGGATTCTTCAGCGGCAGCTCAATAACCTCCCGCAGTTCGCGAATCTGCTCGTTCAATCCTCCAATCCCGGCAAACGATACCTGGCCAGGGTCTTCCAGGGACATGTTGTAGACGAGGGGATCTACCTCCCGCGGCAGCATGCGCATGATCGTGAGCGTCGTCATATCGAGCGCAACACGCGTACCCTGCTTGAGCTTGGTCTTGTCGACCTTTGAACGGCATCCCACTACATAACGAGGCCCAGACGAAGCCTTTACAATGACTACATGGCGTCAGCAATCGCCTCCAATCGCCTCCAATGCGGCTCGTCCAACTCACATCGTTCGTCGTCCAGCTGCTTCAAAACTTCGCCAATTATTTGCCCTACGCTCTGTAGCGCCTTAATGTTCTCTTCTGATACATCGAACTTGTGTTGCAGTGCTTTGATGTCTGACCGCAGCGCCTTAAGTTTCGCCTCAAACTCGCGTGATTCCAGTAGCTTTGTCTTGTACTCTGACAGCGCATGCTCTCTTTCCGGATCGCTGCTCATGACGGCTCCGGTGGTTTATGCAGTTTTGGGACAGGTGGGGCTTGGTATCGTTGCGACTGGCTGTACAGAGAATTGCAGGTGCTGCCCCATTGCGATGGAGTTGCAACGGCCCGCATGGCACGGGCCGTTAGGGTTGAGCTGCCACCAATGACAAGCAGGGATGTCCGAGAGGGGTCTCAACCGAACGCCCAATTCTCGATGTTCGAAGGGATAGTAGAATGCTGATGGACGACATTCTTCAAACCTCAGGTCTGGCAGAGGGCCATTTTGCTCTCCTTGCACAGTACGTTCACAATCACATAACGTCATGGTAATTACGGTCAGTAACGCCATCGGCTGATGTCGGGAGTACCCCTCCAAGCCCCGCGGCCGTAGAGAAGCACCGTCATAGTTTTCTCCTTCACGAGCACCCCTACAAACCCAGTGTGATACAGGTGAGGGATTTGTGCGTTCCTGTTGCACAAGTTCTGACCAGCGTAGCATCATGACCATCTCCAAGATCCATGCTCGCTATGTGTACGACTCCCGCGGTAACCCCACGGTAGAGGTCGACATTGTCACCGAGACAGGCCTCCACCGTGCCATTGTGCCGTCCGGGGCTTCGACGGGATCTCACGAGGCGTGCGAGTTGCGCGATGGAGACAAGAGCAAGTGGGACGGCAAGGGTGAGTACCGTGGCGGCGGCCAGTTCACTGCAGTTGACCAGTCCAGGCGTCCTCAAGGCTGTTGCCAATGTCAATGAGAAGATTGGACCTGAGTTGATTAAGTCCAAGATTGATGTCAAGGACCAGTCGGCCGTTGACGCCTTTCTCAACAAGCTCGATGGTACCGAGAACAAGTCCAGCTTGGGAGCCAATGCCATCCTCGGCGTGTCCATGGCCGTAGCCAAGGCTGCTGCGGGCGAGAAGCGTGTGCCGTTGTACGCTCATCTCTCTGACCTGGCCGGTACCAAGAAGCCATATGTGCTGCCAGTGCCGTTTATGAATGTGCTTAACGGCGGCTCGCATGCCGGTGGCCGTCTGGCCTTCCAGGAGTTTATGATTGTGCCCAGGTAAGCTCATCTTTGCTGTTCGCAGCCATCGCTGACTGTGTAGCGATGCACCTTCGTTCTCCGAGGCCATGCGCTGGGGCGCCGAGACCTACCACCAGCTCAAATCGCTGGCGAAGAAGAAGTACGGCCAGTCAGCGGGAAATGTTGGTGACGAGGGTGGTGTCGCGCCGGACATTCACACAGCCGAAGAGGCTCTGTCGTTGATTGCCGAGGCCATTGAAAAGGCAGGTTACACGGGCAAGATGAAGATTGCCATGGACGTGGCCTCGTCCGAGTTCTACAAGACGGACGCGAAGAAGTACGACCTGGACTTCAAGAATCCTGACTCGGATAAGAGCAAGTGGGTCACGTACGAGCAGCTGGCGCAGCAGTACAAGGACCTTGCGGCCAAGTACCCGATTGTGTCAATCGAGGATCCATTCAGCGAGGACGACTGGGAGGCGTGGTCGTACTTCTTCAAGACGTCCGACTTCCAGATTGTCGGTGATGATCTCACTGTTACGAACCCGGCGTTCATTAAAAAGGCCATTGAGACCAAGGCCTGCAACGCTCTGCTGCTCAAGGTTAACCAGATCGGCACCATCACCGAGGCCATCCAGGCCGCCAAGGATGCCTACGGCGCCGGATGGGGCGTCATGGTATCACACCGCTCGGGCGAGACCGAGGATGTGACCATCGCTGACATTGTCGTCGGGCTTCGCGCTGGCCAGATCAAGACTGGTGCGCCGGCCCGTTCGGAACGCCTCGCTAAACTTAACCAGCTCCTTCGCATCGAGGAAGAGTTGGGAGACAAGGCCGTCTATGCCGGCAAGCACTTCCGGAATAGCGTCAACATGTAAATCAACCCGGTCCCGCTCCGTCGGAGTAGGTAGTCCAGAATTCAAGTTTCCCGCATACTTCTTTTGTTGTCGGCATGTAACTTGATGACAGAAAGCAGGGCCGTCGCCAGGGACTTTTCAAAACTTGGTCTCTACACGTCGCTGTTGCAATCAATTTGCGATTGATGTTCTCGCCAGAAACCAAGATAAAGCGATCCCTATTATACGAGAAGTACGGCCTCATCCACTGTAAGTGTTTCTTATGTCTCTTTTAGTTCTCAACTGCTCTTACATTCCTTCCCTGATCATCGTTGCGGAATGCATACTGGCTATCATCTCTTCTGGAATGCAGTGGAGATCAACAGGACGCGTAGCGTCAGTAGAAGAAGCCCCCGGTTTGCAATTGTTGCCTCCTACATCCCTCTCGCTTCTTACAGTAAGCGGAAGTCACTCTTTTGAATCGACTTTAACACACACGGCATCTATACTCGACCATGAGGGTCAGAAGATCAGCGGCAGCCGCTGCTGCTTTGGCGGCAACGGGCGCCTATGCTTCTAATGCTGCCGCCATGTCTGCGATAACATCTTTGTCTTACAGTACTGTTATTCTTTCAAACTGCCCCGACTCTGCATCCAAGAAAAGCCTCATTACGGTTCCCCAGGGCATGACTGTCACCTACTGCCCTGATTGCGAAGGACGGGGCATGAGCTCCATGACCCAGGGCAGCCTTGGGCCGTCAGGCTCTGCCTCGCAGAGTCAGCCCGGCCATTCCACCATCTACACGACTACTTATGAGTCGCTCTGCCCAACGGGTGTGGTCACCACTATCTACACCGTTACAGAAAGCTGCCCTGAGCCGACGCCGACCTGGACTCCTGATCCTGATGATGTTCCGCAGAACTACACCGTTACCGTCAAGGAATGTACTGTCTGAGGCCCGTCGACCCAATCTGTGACCATTACCGAGCCATGTGGCTGCCACGCTCATAAGAGTACTCCGGTATCTACCCCAGTCCAAGCCCTATCGACAGTCACTGGTTGCTCTTCTCCAGCTAGATGGTCTACTGCTTCGGGTGGTTCTTCCGGTGGTTCGCCCTTCGCTCCGGGCGATTTGTCTGGCGGTTCATCTCCAGCTCCGGGCGGCTCTTCTTCCGGCGGATCATTGCCAGCTCCTGGAGGCTCTTCCGGTGGCTCCTTCGCTCCGGACGATTCTTCTGGAGGTTCGTCGCCTGCTGCGAGTGGCTCTTCTCCCGGCGGGTCATCCCCGGAATCTGGAAGTTCTGCCTCAGCTGGCTCCTCCCCAGCTGCTGGAGGTTTTTCTGGAGGCTCCTCCCCTAACCCCGCCGGATCATCGCCTGTGGGTTCATCGCCTGCTTCCGGCGGCTCTGCCTCTGCTGGTCCGCCAGTTACTGGTGGTTCTGCTTCTGCGGGATCGTCTCCTGCCGCTGGTGGCTCCGCTCCTGGAGGATCTGCTCCCGACACAGGCTCCACTGGATCGGCCCCATGCGGTTCCGGAAGTGGCTCAACA
Source organism: Piedraia hortae CBS 480.64 (assembly GCA_010093745.1). NCBI lineage: Eukaryota > Fungi > Ascomycota > Dothideomycetes > Capnodiales > Piedraiaceae > Piedraia > Piedraia hortae. Next base: position 92,708 of record MU006011.1, read on the forward strand.
CCCAAGAAGCCAGCCGCTGGTGGCTCATCTCCTGCCGACTCGGCAGCTCCGGCTGGTTCGGCAGCTCCATCTGGCTTTGCCCCAACCGGTTCAGCACCAGCCGAATCCTCGCCCCCTGCAGGTGGCTTATCTCCCGACGCCAGCTGTTCTGGTGGATCCGGAGGACCCGACTGTCCTGCCGCCTCAGCCTCTGGCAGCCCGGCTCCTGCTGCTGGCGCCGGCTCTCCAGCTGATACCGGCTCACCGGCGCACTCAGGCTCTGCCGCACCCACGGGCGCTGTAACTCGCGGCTCAGCCGCCAACTCACCCGCTGGCGCCATCACCGCCGCTTTCAGCGTCAGCTACGGTACCCCCACCACTGCCCCCGCCACTCCAGGTGTCGCGGCGAATGTCAAAAGTGTTTGTATCGTTGTCTCGTTTGCTGTTGCGGCCATTGTTGCTGTTGTTACTGGGTTGTAAGGGGTTTGACATGGGAGGAGATGATAGGAGGGGGGGTTGGTGTAATTTTCCTTTTGGTTTCATTTTCTATGATATGGGGGGAGGGTGGTAGGTTTGTAGGGATGTATCGTTTTGTCATGCGCTCTTAATGTGGTGGGGAGGGAGTTGTGCGTGTTTGGGTGGTAAGTTGATCGCGTTTGTAATGAGGGTGATGTAGCCGTGTTGTGATACCGTAATGAAGTAACTGTAGGCGTGTTATGTGCCTATGTAGATTGGAAATTTGCTAGCGAATTCCTTGCCGTGTCCCGGTGCTTTCCATTCAATTTTACCAGCTGTACACCTGCTTGCGAACGCGTGGCCATGCTCTCCCTCGCACAGCCGTGGTCATTTACACCTGAAGGGTACCTCGACTCTCTGATATCCGATGATCAAGCCAGTTTCCTCACGCACGGCGCCTTTTCCCAGCTGTGAGGAGAGCTACGCAAGTCTTACCATCCACCCACGCTGATCTGACTGCTGGCATCGGTGTCACTCCTAGGACGGATCATAGAATGGTGGCTTCCATAGGAGGTGGAAAGAATACCGCGGAGATGCTGCAAGCACGGCTTGAAGGCCAAAGGGGAGCACGGGGTGAAAGAACTTGAGGGAGACTGATAGCATCCTGCCAATCAAGTGGAGGGTGGCACGGGGAGGTTTTATAAGCTGTCATCAATACGTGTCTCGAGGGGAAGAGGAACCATAGATGGTGAGGTGGATGAAAGCAAGATGGCAAAAGGTGAGATCCCATGGCTAACCTTTCGCTGGACAGAGTTAATATCCCTGTGGGACTACACTGGTGAGGCCTTGCACCCCCTCCAAGTCCAGTTCTACACGATACCATACCGGTTCTACATTGGAGATAATTCTGGCTACAATTCCAATATCCTCACCTGCCGCGAAGAAGAAAAAGTGAATCAAGTCTTTGATGAAAACCCAGTAAACAAACGCCATTCTTATACTTCCTGCACAGCTTGAAAGAAAAGCCACTCGGCAAAGTTTTATCCAAGCAACTGCACTTTAAATAAACGCCTTAGCAGCTTGTATCATGAGCCCTCACCTAGCAGCCCCTTGCTACCCGCTGACGGTTCATCTAAACCGAACATGACCACAGTACAAATCCGAGTAACAGAGCGAGTACGCGGCCAGAGCACCGAGTTAACGATCATAGCAGGGCTCCTTTCTATGTCTCTTTGTCGCACGAGAGGGACCCAGTCCTCTTTAGCAAGAATATGCATGAGGGATTTGCATTTCGTGGATACGATAATGTGTCGACAGCAAGGGCAGACGGGCTCTTGTCTTTCTGGCCAAGATCCTGAGCTGTCTGTAGTGAACGCAGAAATTGTAGCTCCCAGTAATCAATGCAGAACCGCAGGCCTCCGCTGGGGTTTTTTACAAAGAGGACCAGACGGGAATAGGAGCGGAGGTGGAAATAATGAATCCCTTCTGTAGGGAGTCATTCGAAGAGTCAGTACCGCGTGCGAAAGGCTGTTTTCCACTCGTCCCCTTCTGCGATGCGAAGGCGGTTGAAGGATTCCTGAAAGTCTAGCTTGGTGTACCATCCGGCTTGAAGAATTGGGTAGCAGTCCTTGACGATTATGGCGTTGAGGCCTCGGTAGCCTACACAGAATCGTAAACCACCACCCATCTTCTTAATGAAAAGAACCCACCCCTAGGTAGGTATTCCACGTCTTCGGGTCCAGCTTGGGGCGAAAGAGGATGGCCTGTCCCTGCTCGTCAATGAACGTCTCCTGCAAGTGCCCGGGTGCCTCTTGGACCCGGTAGGTCATTTGGAGCCCCGGCACACTGGTGCAGTTTCGTTGGAGGTCTTGACGGGGTTCCTCAAAGGCTGCCAGGATTTTGTCGAGGACGGCGTCCCCTCTCCACTTCTGGGTTCGCACGGCGGCGTCACATTGGGATTTCAGGCACCTGCAAAGACAGATATCCCATGCCAGGTGGTGAATCCACGGGATCTGCTGTTTTTGAGGGACGCGCGATGCGGTCCGAATAGAATAGGTGGGCTCTTCTCGTTGCAACTGCTCTGATCGGCCCATTGGACTCAAGAGGAACCCGTCCTTGCCATCGGAGGGTGCCGGAGTTCCCTCATCCGCGGGCATATTTAGGTGTCGGTATCAGCAAGGAACCATTTCCAAGGGCCTTCGAAAAAGACTTAGTAGAAGATTACGTTCCAGACCAATTGCTCACGGGGGTTCAAGAGCCTGAACTTTAAGTGATGCATCGTGACACCGTGATGCAGTAAACCCTCGCATATGGTATTCAACCAGGTCGCATCTGCAAGCTTAGATAGAGGTCGATGCTTCTCAGGGTTTCTACCTCTATAGAGGAAATTTTCCCTGAGACGGGTCATTGTCTCATTCATGCTCAAAGGCATGGTTTGCTGACGTCTTCCTGGCAAATGCGGTTAGACTGAGGTAGCATGGGAAGGTTTCGAACCTTACCTCTGGCCAAAGTTGAGTGCACACATTTGTCGTTGATATACGTTCCGCTTTTGTCTTTAGAGGTTTACCCCTCCGACATCACAACATTCGCCAGCAACCTTAGCTGCAAATCTTCAATAGCTCTCAAACAAGCCATCCCAGAACTCATAAGACTTTGAATTTCGGAACGACAAATTTCTCCAATTCGTCTGCTCACTCCTATAAAGGGGCCAGCCACCGCTGTATCGTCTCGATATCAAGATTCGCAACTCTCCATTAGGGGAAAATGGGCTTCCCAATGGCGGCGAAGGAAGATCGTAAGGGTTTCCAGGATCGGATTACTGTGCCCACTTTATGGGAAATTGACCCAAAGGTGTGAATAGCGCACTAGGTGATTGCGTAGGAGGGCTTAGTTTCACTTTCTCCAGATAGCTGGGCCTCAAATGGGTGTGATTGAAAAACGAAGAAGGGGGTCCTAATCTGTAGTCTTCATCGCATTGATTGTTCTCTTCACTTTCTTCGTATACTGCGGGATTCTGAATTAGCACATGTGGGAAAGGGAGTGCCAGCAAAAAAAAGAAAAAGAAAAAAAGATCTATAAGTAATAAACTACATCATCTCTTTAAACTTGGACTTACCAGACTTGAGCACCTTGCTGCTGGTGGGAAGCGTACGCTGCCTCACCTCATGACAAGCATCGCAGAGACCACCACTGTGAATATATTTCTTTGGTGGCTGACCGCAATGTGTGCACACCTCCATCGCTTCTGGCAACGCAGCGTCAGCAAATGACATGCTCATATTCGACCCCGAAGTTCCCGGACGGCGGAACGGGTCTACCGCACGGCCTATGTGCAGCGCGTAGCTCTCGATTTTGGTGAAGGGGTTTTCACTGCCAGCCACTGCATCCGGGGTAGGGGTGTCTCTCTTACCTGCGGTGAGAGCGTTCTGCTCGTTGTTCGCGTGGGAGTCGTGTCGGGAACTGGTGGCTAAGGTGGTGCGGGAATGGTTGGACGATTGTCGCCGCTCAAATGTCTCGCGATCGTTGGGATCCAGACGGACAATGTTCACGCCACGCACGACTTCCTGAGAAAGATTGCGCATCTTGTCCGAGAGGCGGGCACTTTCTTTACCACTGCGAGGGCCGCGGCTGGGTGTTTCGGATCCGCGCGGCTCCTGCTGACGCGATGATTTGGAGGAAGGAGTGAACATTTTGCGAAAACCCTTTGGTGTGTACCACGACGGCGTCTTGGGCGTTCCCAAGGGTTTGACATCTGTGTTGACAGCTGTGGTGTTGATGCGTTCATGTTGTTTGCTATTCGCCCCTGCCTTTTTGGATGGTGTGCTAAAAGGGTTTTTGGGAGGAGTGTTGATTTGTCCACCTTGTGTGGTTAGCCCTCGCCTGCGAGGTGTGAAATTTGCAGTACACACCAGTCCATTTGCGCGGCTGGGCCGAAGAGGAGGTTTTTGAGTAGAAGGAGATCCAGTGCGGTTGGTGTTGTCCCTGCTAGATGAAGGAACAGTCAGCTTGGGTAGGTACGAATCCTGACCTACTACCAGCTTCCTGGCGGGCATATTCTCGTGTGGCAGCTTGGGAAGAGGCTTGTTCAAATCTACTACCGGCCTGCGACTTTGGAAGATGTCAACGTCTTGTTGCGCAAGAAAATCGGAAACTCCGTACGCCTTCTTGTGTTTGGTGCTCTGCATCGCTGAGGAACGCTTCGTGGATGTGCTCATGCTTAATTTCGTGAAATGACGGGTATGCTCACTGACTGAATGCTGTTGAATGTTTGATAGTGATGATGCTGTCAGAATTGAATATGAGTGAAGAGGGGCCGGAAGCGGATCTAAATAACGAGGGTTTTAGAGTCAAAGAACAACGACCGCGATTGTCGTTGCTGTTCTTTGTTCTGTGAACAATGGGAAACAATCCGGGGTTAAAAGTCAATTGAACAATCAACTCAACATAGGAACAAAGAACCGCACAATGAAACAGTACAGGTGGAAAGAAGACAAGACAACAAAAAGCACGGGTCAAAGAAAAGTCGAAAACAGACGCAAAGCAACTAGATAAAGAGCAGGAGAGACAATGAAGTGTGCATGGGGGCTCAATCCAGAAATTGACCAACAACAGAGGCTAGGCTCGGAATGGCCAAGACTTCATCACATAGCGAAGCTTAACATCCAGCTCCAGCTCACATGTCATCTTGAGGACGCCGAAACCATGATGTACACGTTGAATCATCGAAGGCTTCATATTCTACACCCCTATTCCGCCAGAGTATGTATCTTTGGCATTGATTATTGCCAGTGCTGACCAAAGATGCTCTGCGTCTCTCTGCCCTCTCCGGCCTTGCTCTTGTCATTGGCGTTCTACTCCGCCGGCATATTCCTATCCACCTGGTTGTCCCTCTCCACTTTCAATTTCCAAGCTTTCAACAACTGGTACGCCAATGTCGGAATTTCATGAATAACGTTCTCCACACATTCCTTATCCAACATGCCCTCTCTGTTCATCATGGTGTCCACTACAATAGTCCTCAAGTCCATTTCCAGGTCCGGTGTTGTCGTGTACATAGTCTTCAGGACAAGGCCAAAAGAGTGATGGTTCCAATTGTTCAGGATTGCACTCTTAAACTTCGCGATGGGCGCTTGCTTAAGTGAGGGGACCATGTATTTCACGGCTGCGGCAAATACTTTTGCGTGCATGAGCATGTTGTTGGCATGAAGTCTCGTTGCTATCAGTGTACGATGCCACTGCGCGACACCTCTTACACCAGCAGCTGCACCCTAGGTTTTGTCCTCACAGAGGTTTCCCTCAGGGTCATGTCGCATGCGACATGGTGAATGCGCCCTGCTACTGTTATGAGGTGAGTCATGGAGTAAGACTGCATGCTGACAGTCTTACTGCATGTATGACCACTTGCTTATGGTCATACAATTGATGACTCTTCATACGAGGCTACACACGGGCCTTCCAGCCCAGAATATATTCTCTGATGTTCCCTCGAAGATATACTTGTATTCACTCATAAAACACATCTCTACTTTCCATCCATCGTTCTCACTCATACATACTATCTGTCTTCGTCACATGTTATTATCTGACTGTTGCGTCGGAAACCCAGAAGGGCTACCTTCGAGGTTGTCATCGCAGCCATAGCACTTGCTGTGATAACGACAGTACGTCGGCTCAAGCTGCTGGAATGATGACGAGGTCTTCGTGTGGTGGCCTACTCTGGCATAACCGCACTTTTTGCCCTTGGATTTGGTAGCCCGCGAAGACGGAAAAGGTGCGGGGGAAATGTACGCGGCAGTATAATCGAGGTGGTAGAAAAAATCGATCATGTGTTTGATTGCGGCCGGATCATCGTTTTGAATGTCATTACCTTCATCGCCGTCAGACTGCGCCTTGAGGTTGATGATGTTAGTTTTGCCTTCCTTAAAGTTTGTAAGGGTCTTGAAATAGTCCGACTGTGCGCCTAAAATGGCTTTATGCTCGTAAAAGTTATACGACCCGCAGTTGATTGTGAGGTCAGCCAAATCACGCGTCTTGTAGAGCTCAACGAGGCCCGCTTTGAGTTCTTCCATTGGGTGTTTCCCTGCAGTTCGATTGCCTGTGCCAAACGTGATGTCTCCGCAAAAAGATGGATGTACGTGTGTGTGTTTACGTGTGGATAGCTCACGCTACGAAAATGACACACGGACTCACCATGGGCCGGATCGTGTTTACCAAGACAGCGCGCTACTGTGACCTCGTTACAGAGGGAAACCCTTCTGAGTTCGTAGTGACACTCGCAGTAAAGAGCGTTGGGAGCCAGCCAATATTTTCGACGACGCCCAAAATCCAGCAAACCTGTTTATGGGGAAACTTGAATCCTGTTTCTGTGCGACGCATGCATGACGCCATTCATCAACAAACATTCCGTGATGTGAAACGCCCTGCGAGGACTCGGGCACCCTATCTAGACCAGGCGCTTATCGTCTCGCGGAAACTTATCGCAGTAGAACCACGCACTTCAATCGTTGACTCAAAAATAGCTCAAACGCACCTTGCGTACACGAAAGCTACATCAAGGATTACTCTCTTGAGCTGAGCCTGCGAGACGTACCACCTGTCGGCATGAAGCCTCGTTGTTGTGAGAACGTGAGCAAATATGGTTCAATCCCTCTATGAGTATATCCCTCCCTCCTTCCGATAGCAATGGACGAGAGGACTGCACAGACCCTATGTAAACAAAGAACAACGCATGAAGAAAAGAACAAAAGAGTCAGTACTGCCTGAGTGTGTGCTGCCGAGTGAGGCCACTAGGCTCGAGCCGTGGACGGACCGGGCTCTTCCGCATGACGTAGGCCCTGCGTTCTGACATTTATCCCCCCCCCTTCCAAAGTGAGCTTCGCGAGCTCCGGTACGACCTGTAGTCGGCATGTAAGATTGTCCTGTGGCGGCAAGATATGCTGCACTGGCAGTATCGGCTCCTTGGATCTCCGTGCGGTCGTACCACGTTGGTACATGTTGGTTCTTCCAGCACACAATATCTTCAAGGCGTTGTCGACGATAGCGGGAGTCCAAATCCTCGTCGACTTCTGTTGGGCCAGGAGGCTCAGCGATGGCCGGCTCCCTGCGCGAATCTTGGCTGGGGAATACGATCGCTGCTGGGCTGAGCAGAGAGACGTGGAAATTATTGTCCATGCGGGCATCCTTGGGGAGACTGAGCTGAGCCACCAGAGGATTTTTTATATTTGTGATTTGGTAGTGGCCTGCTCTTATATGGTCGAGGTTAGGTGAGAACCGGGCGCTTGGGAGATGCTTGGTGACAAGATATACCGTATCACCAACCCTGCATCTCAGGGCCGGGGGTCTTTTCATGTTTGTGTATGTCGCTTGGAAATCCTGCGCACGAGCAATGGATTCATCGCAATAGCGGTGAATAGACTCCATGTGAGCTGCAAATGATGAGAGGGCGGCTTCTGTTAAGTCGAGGTCGGAGCGTTCGGGAGATTACATTGTCCTTGAATGATGTTCGAAGGAGGCAAAAAATGGTGTCACACCAGTAGATGCTTTGTCATGATCGTTCATGCAAAACTCGGCGTGCGTTAAAAGGGCTGTCCAGTCGTGCTGTCCGTAGCTTATGAAATGTCCTAGATTGACTTCCAGCGTCTTATTCATCCTCTCGGTCTGGCCGTCGGTCTCGGAGTGGTCTACCGTGGACAATTTGAGGTCAATCTTCAACTTCCTGCAAATGCGTTTCCACGTGTCCGAGATGAATGACCTATCTTGATCGGACACCAGAGAGTCTGGCAGACCGGAGAAATGATACACATTGTCCATGAATGCTCGTGCTGTTTCGGCAGGGGTGGTTCCCTCCATCGCTATAACCCAAACTATCTTGGTTAGCCGGCCAACGAGGTGGAGGATATACTGATAAACTTTGCCCTGCCAGGTTGATGCGGATGATTGCCCCACAAAATCCATTCTCAGATGACGAAAAGCTTCTTGTGGTCATAGAAGGGGCTGTAGGATACCATGTGGGTGGTGGGTGTTGGGGTTATTTCTTTGGCAGCTCTCGCAACCTTTTGCAAACTTTCCAGCATCCTTATGATGGTTCGGCCACCAGTACGTGTGTGAGACTAGAGCCTAGAGGGCAGCGGGGCCACGATGACCATACATCTGGTTCTCATGTAAGTGCCGTAGTGTTTTTTCTTGGAGACAAGCCACCTTGGCCGGGTCCATCCGGATGTCGTTCTTAGACGCTATCAGATCCAGGTACTTCACTTCTGTTGTCTCAAATTCACATCCAGAGATATCAACTTGGAGTCCTGCATTTCTGAGACGTTGCAGTACTTCCCTGACGTGGTCCCTGTGGTCTTCTAGGTTATCGCTGTATATTAGTGCATACCAAGTCAGCGATACTTCCTACACTACCAGCTGCACCCTAGGTTTTTCCCTAACAGAGGTTTCCCTCAGGGTCATATCATATGTGACATGGCGAATGCGCCCTGCTAGTGTACAAAGTGACGTCACCGGCCCACCGGTACAAAGTTTTTATTCTGAACGTCCCCTCATAGAGATATATAGTCATTCAGACTGTCATATCGACACTGGTTTTGACTCCTATCCATTTGCATCTGTCCTGTCCCTGTTGTCGATTTCCGTCTATCGCTACGTCCTCCTAGTTCGGCCGCTGCGCACTCCCATCAACGAGAGTCCTATCGCTACATAGTCAGTGTAGCGCGTGGTTGATGTATGGCTGGAAGCTTGAGGGACCGTTACAGAGCCCGAAGGGCATCACTAGAGGTTGAAAGAGTTCATGCCGACAAACAAACGCAGCTTTGTATTCGTCCCCCTCCTTGATTCGAAGCTTATTGAAAGCTGTGATCACATCGAGCTTGGAGAAGTACTTCACTGAGGGAGGTTACTGCAAAGTCTGGGTCACCAGAGGGATAGAGTATCTATTCTTGGTGGTCATAGCATTTAATCCTTGGTGATAAATGCAGAAGCACAAATCTCCGTTCGACTTCTTGAGGAAGAGGATGAGAGCAGCGGCTGGTGAGCGCGACACTCGGATAAAGCCTTTTTCCAATTGCCGATCCAGATACTCCCACAGCGTCTGAAGCTCATAGGGGTTCATTGGGTATGGGCCAGAGCTTGGGAGCGGCTTATCAGGTAGTGTATCGATTGCGTGGTCCCAAGGTCGGTGTGGCGGGAGTTTGTCAGCGGCTTTGCGATCAAATACATCCAAGAAGTCGTGATGTTCCTTTGGAAAGAAATCTTTCGAGTCTGCGTTCTTGTCGATCGCTCTTAAGGAGATCACAGGCAGGGGTCCAGGTCGCTCAAAGCTGCATCGATGTCACGAAGGCTTTGGGCGAAGTCGTGTCTACAAATTCTGCATAATACTCATCAAATTCGTGGTTAGCTTGGTACAGTTGCCGGCTGGCACGTTCTGCCGTTCCCATTCGGTCGGAGTTCCCGAAATTCTTTTTCAGCCAATTATAAAAATCATTGAGAGTTGCAAACGTGGGCTTTTCCTTCTTTTCGTTCCAGTATACCCGCATTTGGGCCTGTACTTTGTCACGCAGCAGGTCATAAGTGTAGGCAATTCGAGAATCGTCGTCAGGCAACCAGTCTGCGTTAGCGCGGAGCTTCAATTGCAGGGAGAAGAGCCATTCGTCGAACTTCTTACGATCACAAGTGAACGTGTCAGGGTCAGCATGGTTTTTCGAGATAGGCGCAGTTCCACAGGATGCTGCAGGCCGAGGAGCTGGAGGGTCAGTGTTGCTGGCGCCAGAAACTTCAGCGACCCTTTATGGATTGTGTGACCCAACACAATGCAGAATCTCGGGACGGCAAAGTAGATATCTTTCCGATCACAGATAATCCGGTAGTAACGTGGGCTGGCCACCGGTAGTCATGCCAGTGGCCTCAAGGGCAATCGCGGGAGCGGTAGGAACTGTAGCGGCCGGTGTATTCGGAGGCGTAGGTAGAGCGTTGGCGACCTCCGAAGGATGTGGCACCCACCATGACCAGAACTCTAGATAGAAGTCGAAAATTCTCAGGGTTTTTACCTCTATAGAGGAAGTGTTCCCCGGGGCGGGTCATTGTATCGTTCATGCTTAAGGGTATGGTTCGCTGACGTTGTCCTGGCGAATGCGGTTAGACTGAGGTAGTGTGGGGAAGGTTTAGAACCTGTTGTGAATATGCGGTATATTACGCGCATTATTAGTAACCGTCGCTCGGCTCTCGACTTCACGCGTCAACTAGTTTTCCGTAGAGATTTGTATGCAGGTACACATCTGCTCACAATTATAATAGGTTATGAGCCCGGGCTCTACCGCTAACAAGCGCTATTCAAATTGAGTCTCGAAGCGAAAGCGGAGCTTCCAGAGACCATGAGCTACGAAAGAAAAAGAGCTGTCATTCTCAAGGCTG
>MU006012.1:0-25407 GCA_010093745.1 Piedraia hortae CBS 480.64
CGCTCGGCTCTCGACTTCACGCGTCAACTAGTTTTCCGTAGAGATTTGTATGCAGGTACACATCTGCTCACAATTATAATACTTCCCCGTTCCCGATTAGGCGCTAGCGTCGCTTCATCTCGGCCCATCACAACCGTCACAAGAACTGCTTCGTTCTGCTTCTCTTTGCGCAGCCTGACGAGGCTGGGTCATGATCGATATGGTCTTCATCAAACGCGCGCTGCTCGAGGATGTGCTGCGACGATGCAGTCCAGTCGAGTTGTCAGTGTCATCCAACTCCCCTCCTTGGTATCGTCCATGAGGAATCCAAAACTGCTCGCACAGTGTGGGGAATCTCAAGAAGTCGTGGAATGATTCGTTCGTCGATGTTGTCAGAAATGAATAGCTCAGCGGCAACGCGAAGCCGGTAACCTGACGAAGCTATACGCATGCGAACACGATCAAGATTTTCGCGATTATCGAGTCATTGCCCATCCCCATCCCTCCCAGAGAAAACCCGTCATAGTGGGGCCTATATCCTAAAGTTCTGTTCCACTTCCACACACCACCATCTCCACATCTATCCACCAAACACCCATCCCAGTGAATGCCCACCACTCACCCTTCGGTGATTCACACCCCAACCATGTCCCCCAAACGCCCCTATAATCATTAAGCACGCTGCCCTACCAACGAACGCGTCGTCATTTACCATTTCCAATTCCCCCACCCCCCTCCGTTCCACCCCAATAATGAATACCCCCCAGCGCAACAAGCGCACTATCCGTCCTCCAAGCACACCCATCGATCTCGCCACCCTTGCAACCGAAAAACTCCACCTCAACTCAACCACATATCAAGCCCTCGCCCCTTCCGCTCCCCGTAAGCGAGCCCGCCGCGAGAGTCCCCTCTCCTCACCCATCAAAACCCCCCGAGAAATCAAATTCAACTCACCTGTTAAGTTGACCCAAAAAAGCAAGAGAATCTCCGGGACTCCCTCCCCGAAATCTATTAGGAAACGTAAACGGCGTAGGGTGTCGGAGGAGTCGATTCAATTCTCGTCTCCGTGTGTCCGTTCGGCAAAGCGGGCTTGTTTGGCGATGATGAAGTCGGACGAGCGTGTCAAGGAGGATGGGTCGAGGGTTGAGGCCGAGTCGCCGGATAGGAAAGTTGGGGGTGTGGAGGGGAAGGAATAGACTTGGTCGTTGTTTGAAGAGTCGTCGTGAGCATTCTGTTTGCTGTGTTTGAGGATGATGGACTGTGTTGGGGTTGCGAGCTTCGGGGGAGGTTTACGATTATGACGCGAGGATGGATGATGAGGGTGTTGTCAGTCGTCTCACGTGAGACTTGGTTTTGGTATGGGATGGCTTGATCGCTCCATGTCGCTACGGTGTAGGAGTGTGTTGTAGATACATAGCTTGTATGCCTTATGATCTGCGTTAGTGTGTTACTTCCAATGTGTTCCGTTCACGATCAGCAGGGAAAGATCACGTCACTGGAAGATTATGAATTCAACTGGCCGTAACTCGAAATTTCAGCGTTGTATCCAGAGCTCTATCTATCAATAGATACAAAATCTCCCTATTGAATCACGAATGACAAAAAGAACGCGCCACGAGGCGAATATATACAGTAGCAACATCCTCTATATCTAGTTCACGCAGTGGGAGGACTTCTATAAATCATGACACCGCATACAACCGCACCTCATCGGCTTCGCTAGATCCAGCGGCTGGTCCACCTAATTGTATAACCCCATGTCTTCCCCGTCCCTTCTCTGCAATTTTCTGGATGTGTCCAAACTGATCCCACAGCTTCGACTGTGACAGTGGTAATCCACACCTCCGACTTGGATATGTGCTTGGCAAACACTACCGTCGAGATGGGTCGGATCTGACGTGCGGCGTATGTTCATGACCCACGGCGCTTGTAAAGTCCATTCTTATTGAATATTTACAAATCGTGCGGAGGCAGTCTTCGCGCTTCATTGACTTGCAGTGTGGCTTCCACTGTGTCGTTTCGTGATTATGCTAGAAGAGATGGTATTCTCGCACGCAGTCTCGGGCTTCTTCGTAGCTTGCATGTAGCCTCCAGTGTGACATTTCACGGTTATTGCGATAGGAGAGATAAGATTCTCATAGGGAATTTCGGGTTACTTTCATAGTTCACGGTGTGGCTTCCACTGTGTTCATCCTTCCGTGATTACGCTACGAGAGATGAGATTGTCGCAGGCAGTCTCGGGCTGCTTAGGTTTCCAGTGGCTTCCAGTGTGTCGTTTCGTGATCACGCCACGGGAACAGTATCCTCCCAACCTGCCGATAATTTTCTAATTGGGAATTTCGCACACCGCTTTATGGATCTTGCAATTTTGTGAATAAAAACTTCGTTGTGTCTAATTACACTCGGACTTGTATAGTTGATTGCCAGCTGCGTTCTCTGTAGTTCAACTTTCACATGCTGTGTATCTTGCGCCTCGAGCTCGCGAAGCTGAAGCCACTTCGTGAACGAGCATCTGCAAGCAGGCAGCTTACACTCAGGAAGTGTCTAAGATGATTAGTGTCCAATGGGTTTTCTTCCTGAATAAACGAGGCGAAACCAGTCCCTAGGAGCGGGGCAGAGGTCTACTAGCGTCAAGCTCTCCGCACAAAAGGACGGTCGTCAAGAGAGGTAGGCTTGTGTGTTTAAGATGTATCCTCCCAGTCGCATAAATAACCCCCTCGTCAGGAAGCGACAAGTCCAAGTGGTTGGAAATGCTCTCAACAGCCCGTTTGTACCCCCAGTGCGCTGAGTGAAGCGAAATCGAACCCAGGAAACCGAATACTGACAGAGGTATTCCTTTACAGAAAACAAAATGGCTCTAAGTCGGTTAGACAAACAACTTGAGTGGGGTTCATCATGCTTACCAGTTTGGCCAGCAAACGTTTTCTACGCTGCTGCATCCTTGTCAGGAAGCGAGAGATGTGTCGGCAAACGTGCGATCGCTTCCTGCAGCTGCGCAGGGCTTCAGGGGAGGTGAATGCTACGGGCAGCTGCTCCATATCGCTGTGTTCGGTCGTCGGAGCTCAAAAGGCGGCCGGCTATGTTTCCACCTCTGGAGTTCCAGTTACCATCCGAGGTGTGAATGAGCCCCTTCCGCCCATTGTCTCCCCTAACATACTGCTATCCAAGCTTTCTTGCTTAGACTCATCGCATGCAAGAAAGTGACGTAGTCTTCGCGTCAGCTCCAGCCAGCATTCACATTGAGTAGTGGTCGTAATCCGGCTTCTATTGTCGTAACCGCAGCAAAGTCAAAGTCGAAGTTTTCGGCAACCAACTTGTGGTAGAGGTATAGGAAGCTCTTCCCGCTCGTTAGTTTGTGGTATGTCTGTCGGAGCCTGGGTCCGACAGAGCAACAGACCCGCTCGAGCTCATCCAGAATGATGTTCTCGTTCCATGGACGACATATGCTCACTCTGACTTTAGGAAGCCGCATAGGGTGACATGCTAAGTGGTGGATCCATGGGATGGTCTCGGTTTTGAATGATTCGGAGGCAAGCGATTTTCCCAGTTTGCGCATTCCTTGCCAGTGCATTTGCCAGAGACGCTGCAGGGGCTTCATTATCCCTGCATCGCAGACCCCATAAACCTCACGGAACGCAAAAGCTCGACCTTTACACCAAGGAACCAATTTGGCGCCCCCAACTAGCCTGGACGAAGTGTACTGCTGTAGCTTTGCTGGCTTGACACCACAGCAAGACTACGTCGTCGACATAAAAGAATACCAGGGACGACTGCCGATACAGGTAAGGGCTGCCGGGACGGACGGTAGGCCTGGCATTTAAGTGTGAAATCCTCATACCAGAGCAAACACCTGTCTTCACATTCAAGGTTGAGCAAGTAGTTCAGGTTTAGGTGTCTTTCAAGCAGGAGACAGGCGAGCGTCTGAATTTCTCCTGGCATGCGATCCTCACGCGCCTCCTCCAAGGACTGCAGTGTTTTTCATCATGACGATCGGACAACTGAGTTGTCGAAGTGATTGGGACTAGGATGTCTTGCGGTGTATTCGTATACACCGTTCGGGTCTGTAGCGGAGAGGTTTTGAGTAGCCCGTCGTCTTCTCATATCTAAGGCGACGTTCGTATTTCTGTGCCTCATACTATCTTTGCTCAACCTCTCTTTCTGAACCTTTGGCTTGGGAGAGGGTAAAATCACGAAAGGTCACGACTAGCGGAAGCCCGCGGCCCTTTGAATCAGGTCTTGCAGATTTATGGTGCACCCCGCCTTCAATCGACCCCAGGATCCCTCTGAGGGATCCACTGTAAAAGAAATTAGGCGACCTTCCCTTCTAGCATAGGGGTGAGCAAGCTGAGCACCTTTTCGTGAGGTTCATGTGATCACGCCACACATCAATCTCTTTCCCAGCTCTAGCATACTCGAAGAACTCCCAGTGGGAGTGTTGTCCAGTGCCAAGCCCACAATGACGTCACATTTATTGTGGGACGTTTGCTTTCCTATCGTGGTATATTTACCCCATATTCGATCAGATTCGGATAACAAGCCCGGTTTTCAACCTCGATGTCGGAGAGGGTGGGAATGCAGGTTCGAGATGCGTAGATGGCGCCACGAAATTAGGGGATTGGCCTGTGTGCGGCTGTAATGGAGACTTTGCTCCACGGGCGACGATGGAGGTACGAGGATTCGTCAACGCAGCGGGATATTCCCGGCTCTTAATCAAGTATTATAGCCGCTTGGCTGAAATTCTGTTGGAATTTTCCAACGGCAGGGAGACAGTTCTGATGGAATATGGAGGTGTTGATTTAGCGCAGCATAATGTGCAATATGGACACGGAGAGTTGGAACAAGAACAGCATCCGTGATTATGCTCATGCATTGAGTTGTGTCAAAAGGATGTAGCACCCACCATGATTAGAAGCATAGATAGAAGTCGAAACTTCTCAGGGTTTTTACCTCTATAGAGGAAGTTTTCCCTGAGACGGGTCATTGTCTCGTTCATGCTTAAGGGCATGGTTCGCTGACGTTGTCCTGGCAAATGCGGTTAGACTGAGGTAGTGTGGGGGAGGTTTCGAACCTCACCTCATAGAGATAGACAATTACATTTTGACCTTTTTCAGTAAAAGTTGAGTGAAAAACTTTCGTCGTTGACATCCACTCCGCTCTAGTCCTCGGAGGTTCACCCCTCCGACAAGTTGTATAGTCTTATTGTATTTTGGGTATTGAGAAAATGAGGGTGCCCCACATTCGTGCACGGTCCAGACCGCATTTGCCGTGATCGCATTATGTGACGTTACTACGTCTCAGAGAAACCATCCTCTGTGAGGGAAAAACCCTGAGAAGTCTAACCATATACTCACGTGCTCATAGCAACGAGGCTTCATGCCAACAAGTTTCGATTAATAGCAAAGCCGTGAAACTATTCATGATTGGGTGATACGTCCACCTAATCTCATGATCGGGGGTCCTGTCAGGTAGCTGTCCTCCGCAACATCACCACCACCCCGGCTACAGCTCGCAAAACACACTCCCCACTGGTATCATAATCCCTAACCTTAACTTTTGTACCTACAATTCCTTGCCACCGACAAATTCACTCCACCTCTTAACCTCAGTCGGGATACCCTCCTTCTTTGGTAACTTTTCATTTATACACTTTGCAAACAACAAAGCAGTCTACTCACGTTAGTGACCCCCCTCTACTGTTTAAAAGAAAACTCACCTTCGGCTCCATAAAAAGCGGAACATGAAAGTCGACTGCATTCCTCCTCATGACGTAGTCCTCGTCGAGGAGACTACTCGCCCTTGCGCGAGCAAGGTTAAACACACCCCTAATATCGTACTTCTCAAACACCTCGCGCAAGGCGCGCTTATCCGTCTTTGGGAAGTCTACAATTTCCACGCTCACTCCAGGGGCGGCTTTCTCGAGGCGTGATTTCACCGTCTTGTTTGCGGCGTAGAGTTTGTAGCCTTGGGGATGGAGGTAGGCTACAATTTGGGCAAGTTCGGGGAAAGTTGTATCCCCGCCGAAGAGGAGACCTTCGCCCGGCTGTGGCGTGCGGAAGTTCATGGTTGATTGCATTGCTGTCCAGTACGCTTCGACAAGGTCCTGGCCGAAACAGGCCAGCTCGCCTGTGCTGGACATTTCAACGCCGAGATAGGGGTCTGCACCTGCGAGACGGGACCAGGAGAATTGCGGGACCTTGACGGCGAGGTAGTCTCGTGGTTTGGACATTAGGTCCATTGGTGCCGGGACATCTTTGTCTAGAATGGCTCGCGTTGCGACGTCGATGAAGTTTGTGCCGAGGACTTTGCTGACGAAGGGGAAGGAACGGGAGGCACGCAGGTTGCATTCGATCACCTTCAGTGCGCCGTCGACGTGGATAATTTGCATGTTAAAGGGTCCTGTGATGCTCCATGCTTTGGCGACTTTTTCGGCAATCTCCTTGACCCGGTCTTGGGTATCGGTGGAGAGTTGAGCTGGTGGAAGGACGAGCGAGGCATCTCCAGAGTGCACTCCGGCGTTTTCAATGTGCTCGCTGACAGCATGAACAATGAGCTTGCCGTGTGATGCCACTGCATCCACGTCGATTTCTTGTGCGCCTTCGATGAACTTGGTAATCACAACTGGATGATCTGGGCTCACTTCGCTTGCGGCGACTAACCGCTCCTTGAGCTCATTTTCGGAGCGCACAACGGTCATGGCGGCACCCGAAAGAACGTACGAGGGTCGCACGAGGACGGGGTAATTCACTTCGCGGGCAAAGGTCGCTGCATCCTCATACGAAGTCAGCTCCTTCCACGCAGGTTGGTCTACGCCGATGGAGTCGAGAATTTGAGAGAATTTGTGCCGATCTTCAGCCTTGTCAATATCATGCGGATCGGTGCCGAGCACTTTGGCTTTACCCGTTTCCTGCAACTTCAGAGCAATGTTTTGAGGCAGCTGGCCACCCACCGATACCACCACTCCACTGGCTGTTTCCAATTCGTAAATGTCCATGACCCGTTCGTAGCTGAGCTCTTCAAAGTACAGTCTATCAGCCACATCGAAGTCGGTAGAGTACGTCTCTGGGTTATAGTTGATCATGACAGTCTTCTTGTCGAGCTTCTTAAGAGACAGCGTAGCGTTGACGGCACACCAGTCAAACTCCACGGAGCTTCCAATGCGGTAGACACCCGATCCAAGGACGATGATGCCATGGTCACCAAAGGTCACATCGTGGCTGGAAGCATTATAAGTAGTGTAGAGATAATTGGTATCAGCCGGGAACTCGGCCGCCAAAGTATCAATCTTCTTAACCCAAGGTCGAGTGCCAAACCGCGTTCGTCGGGCACGCACCTCGTCTTCGGTCGAGTTGACAGCCCGGGCGATCTGGCGGTCAGAAAAGCCGAGCTTCTTAGCTTTTAACATGAGCTCTTTGCGTATGCCAAACAGACTGCCAGTCTCCTGCAGCTGGCGCGTGCAATTTACAATGTTCTGGATCTTGTACAGAAACCACTTATCAATCTTGCTGAGGTCGTGAACTTTGTCCACGCTATATCCCCGATTGAGCATTGCCTCGCCAACAGCCAGCCATCGACGATCTGTCGGGTTCTTGAGAACCTCATCCACGTTCTCGAATTTGTCCCCTTGTAGGCCATCAAACCGGGGGTCAACTTGCCGAATTGCTTTCTGGAAGCTCTCTTCAAACGTGCGGCCGATGGCCATGACCTCGCCTACCGACTTCATTGCCGAGCCAATATCCCGCTTAACGTTTTGGAACTTGCTTAGGTCCCAGCGAGGGATTTTGGTAACTACATAGTCAAGCGAGGGCTCAAAATTTGCAGTTGTAGTTCTGGTCACAGCATTAGGTAGTTCAGGAAGGGTGTGTCCAAGACCGATCTTGGCAGCGGTGTAAGCGAGGGGATAACCTGTGGCCTTGGAGGCAAGAGCAGAAGACCGCGAGAGTCGAGCATTGACTTCTATCACGCGGTAGTCAAGGCCATCAGGCTGCAAGGCATACTGAACATTGCATTCGCCCACCACCCCAAGATGGCGCACAATCTTGATGGCAGCGGTTCGGAGCATGTGGTATTCCTCATCGCTGAGGGTTTGTGAGGGAGAAACGACGATGCTGTCCCCGGTATGAACGCCCAAGGGATCGAAATTCTCCATGTTGCAGACGGTAATGCAGTTGTCAGAGGCATCTCGAACGACTTCGTACTCGGCTTCTTTCCAGCCTTTGAGGGATTTTTCCACCAGGATCTGAGGAGAGAGGGATAGAGACCGAGCTGCCAAGTTACGCAGTTCCTCTGCATTATCGGCGAATCCAGACCCAAGGCCACCAAGGGCGTAGGCGGCGCGAACAATGATGGGATAGCCGACAGCATCCGCCGCCTTGAGAGCCTCATCCACTGTTGACACGGCAACACTTTCAGCGATTGGAATATCAATTTCCTTGAGTGCCTGAGCGAATAGTTCGCGATCCTCGCTAGTTTCGAGAGTTTTGATGCTTGTGCCTAGGACTTTGATGTTGTAGCGATCGAATACGCCCATTTTGTCAAGGCGAACTCCAAGATTGAGAGCTGTCTGACCACCAAAGGAGAGAAAGATGCCATCTGGCCTCTCGCGCTCGATAACATAGGTGACATACTCTGGAGTAACCGGTAGATAGTAGACCTCATCAGCCAAAACATGGGCGGTCTGGATCGTGGCAATGTTGGGATTAATGAGCACGGAGGGTATTCCCGCTTCCTTGAGAGCTTTAAGAGCCTGAGAGCCTGAATAATCAAACTCACCAGCTTGACCGATTGAGAGCCCACCGGATCCAATGACTAGGACTTTCTTAACGTTTGCTAGATTAGACACGTTTCCCGCGACACTACTGTTTTCTGCCTGGTCTGGTATTCTGAGTGGAGGTTCTGCCACAGTTGCAAGATATCTTGCTACAATGGGGAAGTTGTGCTTGCGCAGGGCTCCAACGTTTGGCCGGCTACAGCTGAGCAGTGTTGTGCCTATGGAAGCTCTGGGTATGCGCAATAATGACTGACCATGACAACTGAGCGAACGAGTGTGGACACTGTTGATTAGAAACCCTCTGAACGCCCTTGGAGACCCCACCATGTTTGTAACTGAGCCGCAGCGTGCAGGCCATACTTTTTTTGAGTGAGTGTCCGAATGTGGAAAAGTGCCGAATTCTTACCGCGCCAATCAAAACGTCAGAAAGGATGAAAGTGGGGTAGATGATCAACCTCACATCAACGGTTGACGAGTGATGCTGTCAAACTATGGTGCACTGCCATATCAAAAGACTGTACCCTAATTCGTCAACAGTATTCGATAACACGTGTGTCGTGTTCATTGCCCATTCATCGTCCCAGGAAATATTCCTGGTAGATATCTTGGTTGCCATCGCTCGAGAATCTCTCACAACCCTCACCATCATAGGTTTGTAACTTTAGGTTAATGATTAAGTATGCGGCAACCACCGGATTGCTTCACAGCTTGACCATGACGTCTCACTCCGGAATAGCAGCTGCTGATTTCTGTACCGAGGCCGTATGAATGAAGCTAAGGTCGTACCGATAACCGGGCATGTCAGCGAAAGTGGCTCGCACTGTGGTCATGGAAATCTTCTGTAGGAACTAAATCCCAACAGCGGTCACTCGATGTCATAGAAGAGGAGAGGTTTATGGGCACACAGACGATGAAAGCCACCTGGATGCATTATATTTCGCCCACTCGAAGCTGGTCGAGATCTACGAGGACAACAGTGATGTGCTCATATTCGATGAAGACGAACAAATACGACATGACGTTGCTGTGTTTTGTTTTCATCACTTCGTTCGGCGTACCCTTCCCCTTACTAGCTGCTTTTTGCAAAATGAGGGCTACTAGTTATCGTAGGCGTTTGAGAGGCCGAGTGAACTATTTGGTTAATGGGCTGAACAATTCCAAAGTAGCACTGCGTGATAGAGACTTGGCTGCCATAGAGCAGTCTGCCATGCTATCCAGATCACAATGTGCCATTGAAGTACGCAATGCGCCTGCTGAATCCTCCCGCAACCGACTGCTGCAGCAGCAGCTACTGTCACTACATATCAATCGAGTTGTGGTAGACATGGCTCGGAGGATTGCCCAGAAAACTACAGGGCAGACAACAAAGAGATTGATGTTGGAGGACCGTAAAAAGACATTTTGCCTCCGGGGAAGTTTTCTCTTGGGATGGATCACAATCCAGTTCATGTTGGAGTACGTTCTCGGTTACATGGTCTCGGTAAATGCGGCCAGACTTTGCTAGCGTAAGGTAGTGTTCTCATCTTCGTTCCACTTTTTCCGTATAAGTCTTCACCTCCGACATCAGGGTCATCGTGTGGTCATAAATCGCAGAGACGTGGCTCTGCCATACAAGGTAAGGTGGACGCGGGTAGTTCCGCCCTGGGATGTTCGTCCGGGGTGCCTGGGAAGTTTAATATTGGCCGCCTGCTTTTGATCGATCACCTCCCCCGCAAAGCCTAAACAGTGGGTCCAGCCATCATCGCTAATTGGCGGCATTGTACCTGCGCCGTGTAGTTGTGGACGTGACTGCCATGTGCGCTTGCCCATGACCCAGGGACATTGGCAGGCATCGCAGAAGGACTGATGAGAAGGAAGGATATATTGCCCTAACTATAGCAGGTGATTGACAGGCCCGCTATCGCCGTTTTAGATCGAGTCATGCGTGACACCTATCCATATCGGGGTCATACGCCGATCATTGCCGTCAGACGACATGGTGACACTACACACGTGGCCGCACGCTAGCCTGGCTGTTCCATCCGAAGAACAAGGCGTCCGGTATTACGTAGAAAGAGGTTCGAATGGCATAATAACTATGTACTAGTTGACAAATGGAAAACGGTACAATTTCCGCCTTGACGGCTTGGCCGGTTCTAATTGCACGACTTTAGGTCGAGAATGTCAAGTGGCGTTCTTCGGTCTCGCTCTGCATGAAAAGGGCCGGGCCTTGCAAGGAGCAGCGTGGGGAGCAGCTGATGCTGCAGCCACCTAACCCGGTTCAGCGGGTGAGAGCCGGGGCGTTGCGGTAACCCCGAGCGAAAGATAGCCAATGAAGATGGAGACATCGGCATCCCGCTGCCCGATCATCCGGTTAAGCAAGCCAAGGTGGTTAGCGAGCCCCGACATTTCCAAGCGCACGTCCCGTTCAGCCACCACGCAGATGACCTACTCCGCAAAACTATCTTACGCCTCCCGCCTCTCCATTCATGCACCCCAGAAAATATATAGTGGGAAACACAATCCGTCTTCTAGAAGGCAGTTTCTGTCCGATTCCGAAACCTCCATCTGCTACCGTCACTACCTTCCGTCATGCCTATTGCCCTCCGCCCCCCACCGGGGACTCCTGGTAAGGCCTGGCCCGCCATTGCCGTTGGTCTCTTCATCGCCTTTGGTGGTATTCTGTTTGGCTATGACACGGGAATCATTGGAGGCATTCTCGCCATGCCGTATTGGCTCAACCATTTTACGACAACGCCAGACCACACGCTTGAATCCAAACAAAAGTCTATGATTGTTTCCCTTTTGTCCGCCGGAACATTTTTTGGTGCTCTCGCTGCCGGCCCTCTCGCCGACAAAGCTGGACGCCGGGGTGGTCAAATGGCTTCAACCGTTGTTTTCTGCATTGGTGTCATCATGCAGACAATCGCTACCAAGATCCCCCTGTTCACCGCTGGTCGATTCTTTGCTGGCTTTGGTGTCGGTCTACTCTCTGCCCAGATTCCTCTGTATCAGTCGGAGACAGCTCCCAAGTGGATCCGTGGAACCATTGTTGGTGCTTACCAATGGGCTATCACGATTGGGCTTTTGCTCGCCTCCATCGTTGACCATTCCACTGCCAACCGCAATGATTCTGGCTCCTACCGTATCCCCGTTGCTGTTCAATTCGCGTGGGCAATCATCTTGTTTACTGATCTGCTTGTTCTTCCAGAGACACCTCGCATGTGGATCAAGCGTGGCCGTCCCGATCGTGCCGCGAAATCTCTCTCATTCCTCCGCCGGCTGCCCGTGGATCACCCGGCGCTTGTTGAGGAGCTGGGAGAAATTACTGCCAATCACGAGTATGAGATGTCCTTGGGTAAAGCCAGCTACCTCGACTGCTTCAAGGGCACACTTGGGAAACGTCTTGCGACTGGCTGTCTCCTTCAAAGTCTCCAACAGTTGACCGGCGTCAACTTCATCTTGTAGGTTCTTTTGCTGCCTTCTCGCCTACGCTTGCTAACTGGTTCAGTTATTATGGCACGAGCTTCTTCAAGAACTCCGGCATCAAGAGTTCATTCACCATCAGCATGATCACATCCGCCGTCAACGTTGCATCAACGGTTCCCGGGCTCTACTTGGTCGAGTCCTGGGGAAGACGACCTTTGCTCCTTATGGGTGCCATTGGAATGGCAGTGAGCCAGTTCATTGTTGCCGCAGTCGGTACTGCCATTGGCACCGGAAACATGATAGGACAGCGCGTACTCATCGCGTTTGTCTGCTTCTACATTTTCTTCTTCGCATCGTCCTGGGTAAGTCGGATCAACCTGACCGAAGTATAAAGAGCTAATCTTTGCAGGGCCCCTGCGCATGGGTTGTCACGGGTGAAATCTTCCCACTCAAGGTTCGCTCTAAGGCTCTGTCCTTGACCACGGCCTCCAACTGGCTTCTCAACTGGGCCATTGCATATGCCACGCCTTACATGGTCGACTCTGGTGCAGGCAATGCCAACCTCGGAGCCAAAGTGTTCTTCGTCTGGGGTGGTTTCTGCTTCATTTGCATCCTATTCGGTGAGTAACATTTCACCGTTCTTCCTGCTTTTACTAATCAATCTAGTTTGGGCAATGATATACGAAAGTAAGGGACTTTCCCTCGAAGAAGTCGACGAAATGTACGGCAAGGTCAGCAAGGCTTGGCAATCACCGGGCTTCAGGCCTACGATTTCCTTCCAGGACGTGCAAGATGTGAACGTCCATGGCGGCCGGAAAGCCTCCTTAATAGAGATGGAGCAGGAGGTGATGAGGAAGAAGTCGGTTCAGCATGATGAGGGGTATATTGGAGGAAAGGCGCAATGATGATGTAAACGATTTGTTTATCTTTTTTTGCATAAGTGATTTAGCATGGAGTGAGGCTGGATAGCGGAAATGGTCGATGCATTTCACCGTCATAACAGCAAAACGTGAACATGTCCCTGTAAATCTGCCCAGGAAGTCCTACATAGTCCAAGCAGTCTCATAAATGATCTACTGCCAGGATGAGGGAAGTTGTTTCGTATCTCACATGCTGCTAAAATGACTCGTGTACTCACCTAGCTGGCGGCGCACAGAATTTTCCTTCACGCATAACTATCTTCTTTCCCTCAAATGGTAGCTGCGACCATGCCCCATTTAATTGGCTCTCGATCTGCAGATACATAGTAGCCTGTTACGAGGGTCCAGTGGCCCTTGGAGACACCCATGAAAATCACCAACTCCAATATCTTCACGAAACTCACCATCTTGCAATTACTTACGACGGAGGGCGCTCCCGGGCTATCAAATTTCTCCCATCAAGGTGATTGTTACCAGCACGGCGTAGACTCACCATCGGAGTCAACTTCCAAACTTCAGACATCCACGAGCCTATTACATTCGGGTTCATTCCTTGCGTGTAATG
Organism: Piedraia hortae CBS 480.64; assembly: GCA_010093745.1. NCBI lineage: Eukaryota > Fungi > Ascomycota > Dothideomycetes > Capnodiales > Piedraiaceae > Piedraia > Piedraia hortae. The sequence continues at coordinate 13,640 of MU006012.1, forward strand.
AGCCCGACTCTAATGATCGATGAGTTCCTCTCCACTCGAGCCATCCTCGCGCCGCATTACAAGATCAGCGTATTTGGTCATGTATCTAGCTGGTAATAGAACTCAATACTTCCACACGCTTGCCTCGGCAGATTGCGAGGGGGCCCGGTCGATTGGAAAGCAACAAAGCAACCTCTGGGCATTTCCCCACCATCATCCTCCAAATTGCCTGTTGTTACAGGTATTCATATCCGTCTAGAACACCTTCGTCATAGGCCATAATGTGTCGCGAACATGGGCACGAGGTGGCAAGCGCAATGAGATTCCCGTGATGGCCACTTGTGCGGGGACTATTTTGAGATTCTCGAGCTTCTCCATTCGATATCCGATCGGGTAAGCGGGCAGATTCTCGCCTCTGCTCGATCTGAAGAGGATCATCAAGCCTTTTGTGACGACGATTCCATGCAGATTCGGGTCCGTGTGCGCGCAGATGCAAGTGGACCTCGACACAGTGATGGAGATAGAGAGAGTCCGATTTACGCATTCGACCTTGTCGCTGTCAGCGTCATGCAGATCAGAGCACGTCTCCTTGTGCAAGGTTGCGAGAAAGAAAATCCACTGAGTCGGTAAACAGCATTGCAGACAGGGTGATCATCTTGGAGGACGACTCAGAAGCTAAATTTCTCGCCCTCTCGAATGCTAGCTCCGACATGATGCGGTGATCCCGATTTTCTCCGTGGGAAGAGCCAACATGACAACTTCATCCCTACCTCCATCTCAACTTCGTTACAGGGCTGGGATTGCCTTACTCCCAAGCCATGCGGGGGTTCGAGAGACGCAAGGGGTTCAAGGCAAACAACCCGCCCAGTCACCATGCTGAATCAAAGGCACCGAGCGCAACTCCCGGTCGGCCGCCGGTTTAACGACAAAACGATTCTCTGTGAGCTGATGCTCGAATCCGGCAAGTCCAACTGGCTGGAGTGCAAGGTCCAGCGCATGGCTGTGCGGCCTAGAGAAGAAGTGCTGGCAGGCACGCGAAGCCGTTTAATGGCAAGTGTGAGGTTTTTATCGCACGAAGCTGTCGAGCAACGGAGGGGAGCTATCCTCGATAATGACCTGCAAGCAGTTTTGAACAGGCTCTGCTTCGCGACCACAATCAACAAGTCCCATGGACGGTCCCTTGATATGGTTGAGCTAGACGTTGTTTTCTAATGGTCAACTCCTCTCCCGAATCATCAAACGTGGTCATCCCAATGGACACACTAATCCCCTAGGATCAACGGACAACGTTGTACTAGGCTACATAGTGCTTACTTCCAATGCCGCCGTCCTTCAAATGCCAACCCCCCACCGTATGTAAGCGACGTTATTGACAGTATTGCAACACGTGACAGATCAATGCCAAGACTTTTGCTGCAACGTTGGAAAAAAGTCGGACCAAATTTCGCAAGCTTCCACACATCCCTTACGCCCACCACCACTCTCTATATCGCTACCAAAATGGCCGAGGAAGTCTACGACGGTGCCATTGGCATCGATCTCGGTGTGCAGCAATCGTCTACATCAACGATCGTAAACTGACCTGTCAGGAACCACTTATTCCTGTGTCGCCAACTATGAAGGCGCCGGGGTAGAGATCAGTATGTGTACCAGTTCTATAGCGCGACTCTGCTAACAGAAATAGTCGCCAACGAGCAGGGCTCTTTTACCACTCCGTCGTTTGTGTCCTTTACTCCCGAAGAGCGCCTAATCGGCGAGGCGGCCAAGAATCAGGCGGCCATGAACCCGGCAAACACAGTCTTCGACGTGAAGCGTCTGATCGGTCGCCGTTACGATGACCCCACGGTCAAGAAGGATATCGAGTCGTGGCCGTTTAAGGTTGTCGATGACGACAACAACCCAAAGGTGCAGGTGGAGTATCTGGGTGAGACCAAGACGTTTTCGCCGCAGGAGATTTCAGCGATGGTGCTTGGCAAGGTATGTGCAGTTGTAAAGGGTATGGGACTCGCTGACTGTCCGTAGATGAAGGAGATTGCCGAGATGAAGCTGGGCAAGAAGGTGTCCAAGGCTGTGGTAACTGTGCCGGCTTACTTTAACGATAATCAGCGTCAGGCAACCAAGGACGCCGGAGCAATTGCTGGGTTGAACGTTCTGCGCATCATCAACGAGCCTACTGCAGCTGCCATTGCCTACGGTCTCGGCGCTGGAAAGTCTGACAAGGAACGTAATGTTCTGATTTACGACTTGGGCGGTGGCACTTTTGATATCTCTCTTCTGCACATCCAAGCCAGTGTGTTTACCGTCAAGGGCACTGCTGGTGATACTCATCTCGGAGGAGAAGACTTTGACGCCAAGCTCGTCACTCACTTTGCCACCGACTTCAAACGCAAGCATGGCAAGGACCTCACGACAAATCCTCGCGCGCTCCGTCGTCTCCAGACGGCTTGCGAACGTGCCAAGCGTACCCTCTCCTCCTCCACTCAGACGTCGATTGAAATCGATTCCTTGTTTGAGGGCATTGACTACAACACCAGCATCACCCGCGCTCGCTTTGAAGAGCTCTGCCAAGATCTCTTCCGCTCTACCATTGAGCCTGTAAAGGACGTGCTGCGTGATGCCAAGATCGACAAGTCTGCCGTTAATGAAGTTGTTCTTGTTGGTGGCAGCACGCGTATCCCACGGATACAAAAGATGCTGTCGGACTTTTTCAACGGCAAGAAGTTGGAGAAGAGCATCAATCCCGATGAGGCTGTTGCCTATGGTGCAGCGGTGCAGGCGGGGATATTGTCGGGTAAGGCGACTTCAGCAGATACGCAGGATTTGCTGTTGCTTGACGTGGTGCCTTTGTCGCTCGGCGTGGCGATGGAAGGGAATATCTTTGCGCCGGTGGTGCCCCGTGGCCAGACGGTTCCTACCATCAAGAAACGTACGTTTACAACGGTCGCAGATAACCAGCAGACTGTGCAGTTCCCCGTGTTCCAAGGCGAACGTGTCAACTGCGAAGATAACACTTCTCTCGGAGAATTTACTCTCGCTCCCATCCCGCCCATGAAGGCCGGCGATGCGGTTCTAGAAGTAGTCTTCGAAGTCGACGTCAACGGTATCCTAAAAGTCACAGCAACGGAGAAGACATCTGGACGGTCGGCTAATATCACCATTTCCAACTCTGTCGGCAAGCTGTCATCTGGCGAGATTGAGAAGATGGTTGAAGACGCGGCCAAGTTCAAGAGCAGCGATGAGGCTTTCTCTAAGAAATTCGAGGCCCGTCAGCAACTCGAGTCGTATATCAGCAGAGTCGAGGAGATTGTGTCCGATCCGGGCATGAGCATGAAGTTGAAGAGGGGTCAAAAGGAGAAGATCGAGAGCGCGCTTAGCGATGCGCTCGGCCAGCTGGAAATCGAGGATACCAGTTCGGAGGAACTGAAGAAGAAGGAATTGGCTCTCAAGCGTGTTGTAACAAAGGCTATGAGTACGCGTTAGAGGGCAGATCAATCCGTGCAGTTTGTTACCGTTCATCGATCGTGAATTGTGCAGTTCGTTTTATCAATCAACCTCATCTGATCGTGCGATACATCTAGATATTATGCAATCAATCCATCTACCATACAGTCATCTATGCATGCAAGCCATCATGCATCTCATCATTCATACAATCAATCAATCTTACTCGTACCCTCAATTTATCATACACTCTCATTTATGCATACCTCATCTACTCATACAGTATTTCATCGACCCATGTATCATCTCCATCATGCCCCCATCAATACCCCTCATGCTATTCCCCCAGCAAGTCTCTGAAACCGCTCAGGTCTAAACCTCTCCCGCGTCCAATTCCTCGCTCTGCCGTCTTGTATCCTCTTTTCCTTTCCCAAAGGGGAAGAAGCCCCTTCAAGGTGAGACTTGGCGAGGAGGAGAAGGTCTAAATGTCTCTCTACCTGTTTCTTTAGCGCGTGGAGCTTGGCGGGGAGTTTGGGGTTGGGGAGGGGTGTGCTCGTTGCGACGTCGTTTGGTGGCGTCGGAGAAGAGTCTTGTGGGGTCTTCGTCGTCGATTGCGGAGAAGACTCTCGCGAAGCCTGCGAAGCCTCATCCCTCCCTACCTCCGAAGAAGGCGGGGAACCATCCCTCATCGATTGCGAAGGATCCCTCCCTACCTCCGCTGATGTGGAAGTTTCCTTTGGTTGCGAAACCATCGTCCCATTCCCCCGCAGAGCCTTATTCTTCGCTACATGCACTGCTTGCCCCGGCGACGGCGAAGCCTCTCTCCCCACCTCTCTCTCCCCAATCGCAGGAACAGGCCGTCTAACCCTCTCCCCAAACAACCCCGCTCTCGCCTCAACCCGGACCGTAAGTTTGAATTCGGATTGGATTGTGTTGCTTCGCGTGCGGGGGGTTGATGTGCGGATGGGGATGGAGCTCACCGCGTGTCCGGTTCCGTTGAAATTCGAGGAGGAGATGCGTTTGGCGGAGCTGAGGGGGGTGCGGGGTGTTGAGGCGGAGGGGAAGCCGAAGCCTGACGCGAAACCGGGGCCGGAGTGGGAGGTTAACCCGGACGCGGAGCTGGAGCTGGAGCTGGAAGGGGGGAGGGCAGCTAACGCCGAAACCGAGCGCATCTGTGACGCTCCCCCAGCCTCCACTCCCCCAGCCGCTCCTCCGGTCCCTACTCCCCAAGCGCAACCCCTCTCCACCTCCTCAATCTTCCCCAACGCACCGCGATAATACCCCTCCGCCGTCTCAAACATCTTCACTTTCTCGGCCGTAGTCCCGCTCCCGCTTCGCCCAAGTTCATCGTGGGAAAGTGCCAAGAAGATCTCGATGAGGAGCTTCGATTGAAGTGGATGATGGGAGGACTTCAGGACGGTAAAGCACGTTTGGATGCATTCGCGGTAGTGGTGTTGTGTGAAGAGGGCTTTGATGTAGTGGATTTCGATGGTTTCCATTGGGGGGGTGGACATGTTTTCCTTGGAGGGGATGGTGGGTTCTTTGGGAGTGTATTTGGGGAGGGCGCGTTGGATCGGTGAGGGGGACGGGACCAAGGGTGAGACGGTGACGTGATTGAGATGCACCTGCTACAACTTACCCCTTGGGGGGACGTTACTCTTGGGGGTGTGGTGAATGGAGGGTTTGGCCTATCTGGTTATTGACTCGGAGGGGAGGACAGCTACGACTACTTGTTGTAAGCGACAGACTGCCGCGCGCGAGGAGATTTTTTGGGATTGATATGCAGGTACCCGATTCAGGGTCCTTGACCCCGCGTGGTATTTTTAGGTTAGACACGAGACGTGGACGTTGGGCAGAGTATTCTTGTCGTTACTCCTGTCGAAGGTCGAGTGCAACTGGTCGAATGAATGGGCAAGACGAGGAATGGGTTGGAGAATGCATGTATAACCAGGTTTCCTTGCTGATTGACTACCCTCCATGGCCTAGCGCGCCAAGTGGGGCGATATCACTGCCTGTCAAAAACTGTACATCCCAACACGACCAAATCATGTACCAGTTCACCCGAAGAACCCTCCCAAAGCTCACCAAACCCCGCTTCCAATCGACCCTCACCTCGCCCCTAAACCTCCCGCAATGGTTGGTATCCGTCCATCCCAGACGTTCTCCCTAAGTGATGTGTAGGTTAAAACAAAACTCCCACCTCCTCAAACCGCCCATCAACAACGCCGTAATTCACCGCGAGCCCTTAATGGTCCAAATCGTCGGCGGACCCAACGCACGAACAGACTACCACATCAACTCGACCCCCGAGTTCTTCTTCCAGTGGAAAGGCCGGATGCTCCTCCGTACAATGCAAAATTCCGAGTCCAAAGACTATTACATCAACGAAGGCGAGTTCTTCCTCTTACCGGGGAACATCCCGCACTGTCCCGTCCGGTTCGAGGATACAGTCGGGGTAGTGCTTGAGCTGCCTCGACCAGAGGGCTCGATGGATAGACTCCGCTGGTACTGTCCCAGCTGTCGCGGTGTCGTATACGAGACGGAATTCCACTGTACCGATCTAGGCACCCAGATCAAGTACGCGGTGGAAGACTTTACGCGTGATGAGCACAAACGAACCTGCCAAAACTGTGGAACAATCTGCTCATCTAAACCCGATAGAGAGGCGATGGAGCGTATGAATAGCGGTAAATAAAATTACCATTCCGGGGGATGGTAAACCATCGCCTCGCGCCGTCGTCGTCTCGTTTCCCTTGGGTTATCACTCACATCCTCCCCGAGCGGTTGTCTAACATTCTCCCATCCATTTACAGGTAGGGGATGGTAATCCCGCACCAGCGCAACGACCTTTGAAGCCCTTTCCCTCCTCTCATCACTTTCAGCTGACTTCATCGCGTTCAACTCCTCATCAAGTAGGCCGAAGCGACAGTACCTCTGCACGATAATTCTCGTAGCCGCCTCGGAAACACTCCTATCAGGGTACTCCGTCAACGTTCTCAGCGCGTCGAGCTCGATTTCATCTTCAAGTACCCAATCGTCACCTTCTTCCTCGTGCTCCCGCTCAATTGGCCTAGCAACAGCATTCGCAGCGTAATACGCTGCCATCAGCGCAAACGCTCCAACGCCAACCCAGACCCACCGCCCGTCAATGCGGAGCATTGCGCATTACTCCGCTAACCACACAACCAACCCTTCACCTCTCGTTCTCTGACGTCACGACGGGACCACCCGAGCCCACTCCCCAACAAAAAAATCTCTCAGCAGCCTCCCCCCCCCAAAAAAAAAAAAAATATGGCCCACTCGCAGCTCAAACAGCTCAAATCCTCTCTTCGCGAAAAAGGCGTTATCGGCCAGAAAAATAAAAAAAAGGGTAAAAAATCTGGCAGGACAACCCTCCAAGACCCGAACCCTTTTGAGGTTCGTTCCCGACCGCCCAAATTCGAGAGTTTCTCCTCGAGGAACGATGCAGCTGTCCATCGCCCCGGGGTGAGTCGCTCCGCCGGAGAGGATCTCCGGCGCGCGCAACTCCTCCCGGAACTGCGCAGGAAGGGTAAGGCCGGTGCGGTTTTTGATCGACGCTTGGGGGAGGGGGAGATAAGACTCTCGGCAAAGGAGAAGGACGCGAGGAGGTATGCTAGGGAGAAGAGGGGGAAAGGGGTTTTCAGCCTTGAAGAGAGTGAAGGTGAAGAGGGGGGGTTGCTGGCAATGTCGTTTGGGTTCGCGCAAGAGCAGGAGGAGGAGAGTGATGATGAGGGGGAGTTGTTGGCCAGAAAGAGGCCGGCGGAGGAGGTTCTTGAAGAACAGGAAAGGAAGAAATCAAAGAAGGAGGTTATGAATGAGGTTATTGCTAAATCGAAGTTTTATAAGTATGAGAGGCAGAAGGCCAAGGAGGAGGAGGAGGAGTTGAGGGAAAAGTTGGATAGGGATTTGGAGGAGGTGATGCAGCTGCTGCAGAAGGTTCCGAAGGGGGAGAAGGAGGAGGAGAAGAAGAAGGAGAAGGAGAAGGAGAGGAATGGTTCAATGGCAGTAAATCCGGAAAGGCAGAAGTTGTTGGATGGGATGGACCGCGCAGAGGCGGATAAGGAGTATAGTGCCAAGATGAGGCAAATGGCTCAGGGCGCTCGCGCGCAGCCGGCTGATCGGACCAAGACGGTAGAGGAATTGCAGAGTGAGGAGGCCGAGCGGGTGAAGACGCTGCAGGAGAAGAGAGAACGGCGGATGAGGGGCAATGTGTCTGATGAGAGTGGTGATGAAGTAGAGGATGATGAGGCGGATGAAGCTGCGCAGTTTGGGTTAAATCGTCCTACTAAACCCATCCATGAGGATGAGGATGAGTTTGATCTAGACGAGGATCTCATTGCGTCTGGGTCGGATATATCAGATGTTGAATTGACTGATGATGAAAGTGCAGCCGAAGAAGCGGACGAGTTTGAGGAAAAGACGGCATCCTACGCCGGATCGTGTCCACGAAGCCATGCTGAATTATTGGCAATTGTTCAATACATGTCGCCAGAGGAACTTCCGGCTCTCGTGCAGCGCATCAGGGCAAAATATCAGCCCTCCCTTGCTGCAGCCAACAGGGAACTTCTAGGTGAGCTTGCCGTGGCTCTGGTGGATCATGTCGCCTACATGGCTGTCCATAAGCAACCACTGGCAGTCATCGAACAGCTCATACGCCACTTGCACTCGCTTTCACGCACTTACTCTACAGAAATTGCTCGTGCCTTCCGGGGCCATCTGCAGAAGTGGGCTGAGCGGGAAGACGGACATCCTAATGCGGGCGATTTTGCAATGCTAACAGCTATTGGGAGTATATATCCCACGAGCGACCACTTTCATCCTGTTGTCACGCCAGCCATGACTCTTATAGCTAAATGGCTTGGTCTGAATGGGCCAGAAACGAAGAAGCAGCAGACCATTGGGGCGTTTCTGGTGGCACAAGGTATGAGTTACCAGAAGCTCAGCAAGCGCTACATCCCCGAGGCAGTCAGGTTTACCTTGCGCACACTGGAGCTGCAGCCGTCCATGGACGAATTGACACCACACCTGGCCAACCTCATGACCATGGCCAAATGCTGGAGCGAGAGCTGTGCATTTATCGAGATCTTCACCCCCTTCTTGGCACCACTAACTAGACTTCCAGACGCCTCCCACGAACGACAACAATTGGAAATCCTCCTGCAACAAGCACGCCTCTCTCGCTGTCCGTTGGAACTGCATCATCACCGGCCCTTGCCCATCAGGACAGCAGTGCCTAAATTCGAAGAGGGCTTCAATCCTGATAAGCACTACGATCCTGACCGTGAGAGAGCCGATGCGAAGAGACTACAGAAAGAGTACAAGCGCGAGAGGAAGGGTGCGTTGAGAGAGTTGAAAAAGGATGCGAATTTCATTGCGCGGGTACAATTGGCGGAGAAGAGGAAGAAGGATGAAGAATATCACTCTAAACAGAGGAAGCTGCTTGCGGAGATTCAGGAGGAGAGTGGGCGGCAGAAGAATGAGTATGAAAGGGAGAGGGAACGGCAGAAGAGGAAGCAGAAGCGGTAGACACACCGTAGTGGTGGTATCAGTCACTGTAGTGGCTAAGAGGTAGATGTATTGCATCGACACTGGTCACTATCATCAGCACGCCTCGGCCATGCCTGGTTGCACTGTTGATGGCAGAGCCTCGGCCGCACATCCCCCACGTGTTGTGTGATAGCCGAGGTTGAACGGCCCGCCTTTTAACAGCCTCCAGCTGCAGCTCCCATCAACCCCAGTTCTTTAGCTCTGCAGATAACAGAAAAATGCCTGAACGAGTCGTTGTCGTTGGAGCCGGCCGTAAGTAGAAGCTCCACCTTTGATGTATCTATCTAACGAACAGTCTCTGGCCTGAGTGCTGCCCACTCCATCTACCTAGCAGGAGGCAATGTCGTCCTTCTCGACAAGAACAATTTCATGGGCGGCAATTCCACAAAGGCCACGTCTGGAATCAACGGAGCCTTGACCCGCACGCAAGTCGATCTGAACATCGCCGACAGCGTCAAGCAATTCTACGACGATACCCTCAAGTCAGCCCGAGACAAGGCCCGCCCGGACCTGATCAAGGTCCTGACCTATAAATCTGCAACGGCGGTCGAATGGCTGCAGGATGTATTCAACCTTGATCTGACTCTAGTTTCTCGTCTAGGCGGGCATTCCTTCCCGCGCACACACCGCGGCCACGATGCCAAATTCCCCGGCATGGCCATCACCTACGCTTTAATGCAACGCTTCGAAGAACTCGCCGAAACGGAACCAGAACGGGTCCAACTCATCAAAAAAGCCAAAGTCATCAAAGTCAACAAAGAAGGCAACACCATCACGGGGGTGACCTACCTCTTCAACGGCGAAGAAACCGTAGCCAACGGCCCCGTAGTCCTAGCCACAGGTGGCTATGCCGCCGACTTTACTCAAGACTCCCTCCTGAAAAAGTGGCGTCCCGATACCTTCGACCTCTCAACCACCAACGGCGCACACGCCACGGGCGACGGGCACAAAATGCTCATGAGCATCGGCGCGAATGGAATCGACATGGACAAAGTCCAAGTCCACCCCACCGGTCTCGTCGATCCCAAGGATCCCCAAGCAAAAACCAAATTTCTCGCAGCCGAAGCTCTCCGCGGCGAAGGCGGACTCCTTCTCAACAACAAAGGCCAACGTTTCACCGACGAGCTCCAACACCGTGACTACGTCTCTGGAAAACTCTGGGAAGAGAAAAAAGCGGGCCGTTGGCCGATCCGTCTTGTGCTTAACAGTAAAGCTTCCAACACCCTAGACTTTCACACCCGCCACTACAGCGGACGCGGCCTCATGAAGAAGATGAGCGGAAAGGAACTCGCCAAGGAGATCGGATGCTCGGAAGAAGCGTTGAGTAAGACTTTCCAAGATTACAATAAATACGCCAAAGGCGAGGAGAAGGATCCGTTTGGGAAGAAGTATTACCATAACACCCCCGTGGACATCAACGATACCTTCCACGTCTCGCTGATGGAGCCCGTTCTGCATTTCACCATGGGTGGGATTGAGATTAACGATAAAGCACAGTGCCTCAACTCTGAAGGTAAACCCTTTGAGGGTCTCTTCGTCTGCGGCGAGCTGGCAGGCGGCGTCCACGGCGCGAACAGGCTGGGAGGGTCGTCACTCCTCGGCTGTGTCGTCTACGGTCGTGTTGCGGGAGAGAGTGCGAGTCAGTATCTCTTCCAGAAAGTCCTTAGCGGTGGGGGGAGTGCGCAGCAGCGCCTCGGGCAGATAAGTCTGCACATCGATCCTGCGCAGCCGGGACGGGTTTCTGTTTCGTGGAGCGAGGCGGGTTCGTCATCCGAGGAGAAGAAGATGGCAGCTCAGGCCCAGACGTCCGCGGCCCCTGTGATGTCGAAGACGGGGGATTCGTCTGACCCAGGCAAGGTTACTTCCGCGAAGAGTACTTCTGAGTTTAAGATTCCGGATAAGGAGTTCTCGCTCGAGGAGGTCGCGAAGCATAATAAGAAGGAGGATCTGTGGATCGCGGTCAAGGGGATTGTGCTCAACGTTACGGATTGGGTTGATGAGCACCCCGGTGGGCCGCAGGCGCTGTTTAGTCATATGGGGAGGGATGCGACTGAGGAGTTTGAGATGTTGCATGATGACGAGGTTATTCCGAAATATGCACCGGAGATTGTGATTGGACGGGTGAAAGGGCAGGAGGTTACGTTGGAATATTGATTATCATGTAGTTTAGGTTGTGTGTAGGGGGGGGGGGGGGGGGGGGGTAATCGGACTTTTTGTCGGTGTACGTTCTGCCTGCTGTGCTGGTGATGTTCTTGATGGTTTGATGTAGGTGTCGAACCAGACTAATTGACTGAAATGTGCATAAAAACAGTATCTTACACGCGCTATAGATTCATAAAGTCCACAAAGTGACTACCCAACCCTCATCCATCCTGTCATCCTACCCACCCTTAACAATAGCAACACAGTAAACCCATCCACCCTTTCCATCATCCCCTATGCGTCCCTAATAATACCCATCCTCCTCTCTCTCTCCGCCCTGGCCCTCGTCGCGGAGCGTGTTGCCACCCCCCCAGCATCTCCCCCAGCAGGGGTCAACTGCGCAGCCCTCATCTCAGCATATCGTCTCTGCGATTCATCGAACCGTTCCCTCTGCTGTGCCATTCTTTCCGCCTCGCCCGCGTGGTTAATTTCCTGCATGAGATGCTCGTCGGCTGTGGAGGGGGATTCCGCATTTTGATTGTTGGTGGTGGTGATGGTGGTGGTGGTTTCGAGACGGCGGTCGTAGTCGACTAGGTCTTGTTTCGTTAGAGTGATGGTTGTGGGGGGACGGGAGAGCA
>MU006012.1:25527-54081 GCA_010093745.1 Piedraia hortae CBS 480.64
TAGGGATGTTGTTTAGGACTGGTGTAGGGAGGGTTTGGTAGTGCCGCCCACGACTTGGTGCCACAACCATGCCGGTGGCGCAACCGTTCGCATGGTCAATTGAGCCAAACCTATTCGGGCGATCGTGTAGCCACGCTAGGCTTAAAGGAGGGTTGACAGCTTGACCTCACAGATAGCCAGACAGACGACGCCGACTGCCAACCAAACTACATACGCAATGCGCCGCCTCCACACCACCGCTCGATCGGCTTCATCGAAGAGTGAACTTGCCTCGCGACTGGGGAGCAGACTCCGCGAACTAAGAGACACCCCCTCCCCTCCAGCTGCACAGCCCGCGACGCAGCCTGCGAAGCATCCCTCCACACCAGCAGAACAAATCCCCACGCAAATCTCCAAGGTAAATCCGCCCATATACCCAACCCCACCCCCCCACCCAGCCAGGGAAGTAGCCCCCCTCTGCGAACGCCTGGGGACCCTCGCCCCGGGGGGCGATCCCGTCCCGCGCCTTTTGCAGGGGAAGGTAGTCCACTTCCGTAGTCGAACTGAAAAGGAAGAGGCAGTACATGAATGTGTTCGTCGTGTGAGGGGGAGGATTGAGTCTCTCCCTGACGAGAAGAGGAAAGCTGCTGAGGAGAGGTTGGGAGGATCCCTCACGGATGAGAATGTGAAAAGAGTTTTTTGGGGGTCAGTTGGGGGGAGGGTGAGGGAATATCTCACCTCTACACTCGTCCGGGGGACCTACGATGGAGGGAAGGAAGGGGGGAGGGAAATGACTGCCCTGGATGGGGTGGAAGCTCTTCTTCGAAGAAATAAATACTTTACAACTGACGATCGAGAGAAATTTGTGGGGAAGGTGGGGGGTTTGTTACAGAATAGACGATAAATTTGTATGATATTCACCCGACTGGGAGGTCTGCCTGCCAGAAATTTGTTATCTCTTTGAATTGTACTTCCCCGATTTCGGTGCGTAGAGTTTGGAGACGGCTATCCCCCGTGCTGATTGCGTGAGACAAGGAGGAGATATTTGGGAAGATCTTCCCCAGTGCTGCTCGGGTGCGGGGTGGCATGGGTGGGTTAGCTGTTGCCTGAGACAGGAGATCCTCTGCTGGAGGGTTCGGTGGGGGACGTTGGAGGAGTGCTTTTGTGTAGTCCTGTAGAAGACGTGGGAGTTGGTCCGGAGAGGTAATGGGGATGAGGGTGTGCAACCCGCCCCGCTCGGTGAGAGATGCTTGCAGACGGGTGTAGCCGAGGAGACTTCTTCGTGGGGTGGGGGTTTGGGGTAGGAGAATTATTACCGCTACGCGGGAATTGATGTTGGTGGGGGATGTGATCCGGGTCAGTGTCCCCTCGAGGGTGCTTTCTGTGAGGTCTCTCTCGGAGAGAAGGATGATTTTTAGGGACTTTTTGGGTAGGGGAAGTTCAATGTCGTGATTGCTGGGAGTGTTGGTTTCGTGCAGAGAGAACTCACGGATGAGGGTTGGGAGGATGGAGACGTAGGAGGGGTGGCGGCGGGTTAGTGTGGCCATTGGGTATGCAAAGTGGTCAGGGTTTTGTACAGCTTGATTAAGCATCTGCACCGCCCGTCCGTTGACTGCCTTTTTGTCGACTGCCCCCCTGTTGACTGCCCCTCTCCCGCAAAATCGCCTCTAATCTTTCTGCCGTCTGACCCTGCTCCTCGATCATCTTCTGCAGCTTCACGATCATCTCATCATGTTCATCAATTTTCTCCGCTACAACATCCCTCCTAGCGCTCTCCTTCCTCCGTGACCTCCAACTATCCCAAACCAACAATCCCGCCGCAACAGCGAATATAAACGCCTCTGAAAAGAAATTCGCCCCTAATTCAATAGCCTTGGCTTCACTCAGCGGACGTATCTTCACTTTCGGAACCTTCTCCTCTGCCGGCGGACGAAGCCGTTCCTTTTCCACCTCTTCGTCGTGTTTCGCCTGTTCAGCCTCGGTCCTGACCGTCGGCGTCTCGGCCTTGCGCTTCTTCTCCTCGGCCAACCGCTGCTCTCGCTGGTGTAGCTTTTGCTGCGTTTCCGGATCGTGCAGAATGCCCAACCGCATGCGCATGTCAATCCGATGAACCCGCTGCGCCTGGCGCACCGCGAACTGTCGAAACGCCTCGTGCTCTTTGGCCTGTTTCTTAATCTGGTTCTGGAAGAAGTCAGCATTGGAGGTGATGATGCATGTATGCTCACGCCTATCGGCTTGGCAGCTGTCCGTATGGCCAGGGACAGCAGCTTGAAAGTCAGCGACATGCCCGCCGCGACCCGTTGTCCTGGCGGATGTAATAGAGATGATCTGATAAGATCTGATTAGATTAGGCTGCACTAACGTCACGTCTCAAAACACGCGACATGACGGCTAGTGATGAGGATTATGGATTTGATGATGATGATACGGAATTCCTGATCGCCGCTGCTGAGGCCGAAGCGGCGCATAATGTTGGCGGCTTGACGAGACCTGCTAAAAGGCCACGACAAGATAATGATGAGCAGAAACAGTCACGACACAAGATACGCACTCTCGCCAGTGTAGAGCCGTTCCCGATCACGGTGTATAGTCAGACGCAGCATGGGCTGGATGCCACTCCTGCGCGTCTCAGAGGGCCGATATGGAAGAGGCCCAGGCTGGCAGAGCCGGAAGCAGTCCAGACAGAGGCAGTCCAGACAGCCAGTATTGATGAAGATGCCCGTCTAGCGGCCAGACTGCAGGCAGAGGGGAACCATGGCAGAGATCCAGACCAGACGGCGCTGCTGGAGGAACTGGCAGAACTCCCACTGGACACATCATCGCCCGAGAGACCCCCTGTGAGGCAGCCACCTCCCCGGCTTAGAGCGCCGCAGGGTGGCTTAAGACAGACGACACTATTCGGTGACTTAACTGAGGAAGTTAGTGATGACGAAACGGAACGACGCCATGCCTGGCCGTTGAAAGAGACGGAAGAGCCGCCAACTCATCATAAACTGAACGCTGAAGCTATGAAGACGTGGATATACCCGACGAATTTGGGTACCATCCGTGACTACCAGTTCAGCATCGTATCCAGGAGTCTGTATCACAACACCCTGGTGGCCCTGCCTACCGGTCTTGGCAAGACATTTATCGCAGCCACAATCATGCTGAATTACTACCGCTGGACTACAGACGCACAGATAGTTTTCATGGCACCGACCAAGCCTTTAATCGCCCAGCAGATGGAGGCGTGTTACAATATAGTCGGGATACGTAGACATGATACCGTCCTCATGACGGGCGCCACTAGTCCTGGTGTACGTGCTGATGAATGGCGGGAGAGACGCGTGTTCTTCATGACGCCGCAGACGGTCATTAATGATCTCAAAACCGGTATATGCGATCCAAAGCGGATTGTCCTCCTGGTAGTCGATGAAGCCCACAAAGCCACGGGCGGGTATGCCTACACCGAAGTCGTATCCTTTTTACGCCGATTCAACAACAGCTTCCGCGTCGTCGCCTTGACAGCCACACCCGGATCCACCGTGGAAGCCGTCCAAGCCGTGGTAGACAACCTAGGGATCGCCCGGGTGGAACTCCGCACGGAACAATCCATCGATATCCGCCCATATACCCACGAAAAAGAAATGGAAACCGAACTCTTCGACTACAGCGAGGAACAAGACCTCATCATGGAACACATGTCCAAAGCACTCAAACCCCAACTCGACAAACTCACCACCCAAAACGCCTACTGGTCACGAGACCCCATGTCCCTCACGGCCTTTGGCCTAACCAAAGCCAGACAACAATGGTCCCGCTCCGACGCAGGCCGCAAAGCCCCACAACCAGTCAAAGTCATGGTCAACGTGGTCTTCACCGTCCTCTCGCAACTCGCCCATGCCATATCCCTCCTCAAAAACCACGGCATCGCCCCCTTTTACACCAGCGTCCTCTCCTTCAAAACCTCCTTCGATCAATCCAAAAGCAAAAGCAAAACAACCCAATCCATCATCCAGAACGAGCACTTTTCTCAAATGATGACCCGTGTACGGGGGTGGATCAACAACCCCGACTTCATCGGCCATCCCAAACTCCACTACCTCCGCTCCGTAGTCCTGAACCACTTCCTCGACGCCTCCGAGGGGGTTTCCGAAGGAGGCAGCTCCTCCCGCACAACGCGAGTCATGATCTTCGCCTCATTCCGGGACTCAACGGAAGAAATCGTCCGCATCCTAGCCAAAAACCACCCTCTAATCCGCCCCCACGTCTTCGTAGGCCAAGCGAGCAGCTCTAATTCCGATGGAATGTCCCAACGAAAACAAAACGAAGTCATCCAAGCCTTTAAATCGGGGAAATATAATACCCTCGTCGCGACCTCGATCGGGGAAGAAGGTCTCGATATCGGCGACGTAGACTTAATAGTCTGCTACGATGCGTCGTCCTCTCCCATCCGGATGCTCCAACGAATAGGCCGGACGGGACGGAAGAGGGTGGGTAGGGTCGTGTTACTCCTAATGAAAGGGAAGGAGAACAGTGATTATGAGAAGGCGAAGGATAGTTATGCGTTCATCCAGAAGACCATCGCTGATGAGGGGAGGTATACTTTCCATCGGGATCAAAGTCCGAGGATTGTGCCCAGGGGAGTAAACCCCGTGGTTGTGAAAGAGGTGATTGAGATTCCGATTGAGAATAGCCAGCCGATTGATCTTAGTGAGAGGAGGGGGAGGAAGAAACGTCCCCCCAAGAGGTTCCATATGCCGGATAACGTCATTACGGGGTTTGTGTCGGCGGGGAAGCTCGGTAGAGATGGGAATGCTGTGAGGGGAGTCTCACCTGTGTCCGTCCCGGAGTTGGATGGCGTCCTCCTCACCCCCGAACAGGATGTTGAGCTAGAAGAGAAATATGCCCGCACCGCGGGCGATGAGGATTTGGTTATCCAGCCCCCCGATGGACGGAATGCGGCGGCGCTTAGGGAACTGGGACCCACGGGGTTTGTGGGGCATGGGGATAAGGCAGTGGGGTTTTCGAGGGCGATGAGGGAACTACTCGATGTTGATGCGGGGATTATTAGGGTGAGGCAGGGGGGTGTTGATGAGAGGTTGCTTTATTGTGAAGGGGGGGCGGGGGAGAGGGTTGTTGAGCCAGAGGGGGTGATGGCGCTGAGAGGGGAGGATGCTCAAAAGAAGAAGAAGAAGAGAGTAAGCGCTGCTAAGGCGGGGATGGAAGCTAACGACAAGACGAACTCTGCTTTGAAAACGAAATCTAACAAGACAAACACTAAAGCGAAAACAAAACACACCACGGACATCAAGGGCAAGACCAAAACAAAACCAAAGGGAAGAGGCAGAAAAAAGACGAATGGGGACGAAGCAGCCGAAGGGTCCGATTCCGAACCAGCCCCCACGCCGAGTTACTTGAAACTTGCATCGCAGGGGATCGATCTCGGAGAGGAGGATACGAGTGGGGAGGATGATGATGAGATGCAGGGTAATTTGACTGGTTTTGTTATTGATGATGATGAAGATACACCCGAGGAGGGTATAAGTAGTGATGATGAGCCGGTTAGCAAGAGGGATAGGAGGGTGGTATATAGCAGTGATGAGGATAGGTAACTATGTTGTGGTGGTATGTTTTGAGGTGCATGTTATATGGGGTGCATGCTTATGGTGTGTTTTTTTTTATCAGGAGTGTATGGATACTCATAACGGGTGGGGCTGATGAGACGATGAGTTTCACGCAGTCATGCTACCTAAAATCTGAGCAATGATGAATTTCAGTCCCATTCTTGGCAGAACGTCTCCATCACAGGCTGTACACCCTCGTAGTGCACAAAACACCTCCACGTGCCAGACGCATCAGTCTCCAACACAGGTTCCTTGCTGATGCCGTTGTGAAAGCAGTCTTCACTTTGTCACAGTGGAGAGTCCAGCGCCTCTCCACATTAGTTTTTGTCAGTTCAGTATTCTATGATCACTCCGCAATAAAATGTCGGTAGTAATTGGCAAGTCCAAGAACCCTCTGCATCCAACCCAAAGCCCATCGCTCTCATCTCACATCTGCATGGAAGATCATATTGCCTTCGGAACCGGCCGGTTACCAACTTGCTGGCAACTCCCATTCTGAATACTCACCAGTTTGTTCCGGCGATATATCCTGCCAAGCGGCCCTTGCAATTCTCTGACAGTAGCCGAGGAAGAACGTGTTCTCAACAGCCGAATATCGGATGAAGGATCGCTTGAACGTACCCTTTGAGCTGTGGGTGCATGCTTTCCACGCGCCCTGGGGATGGATAATGCTCTTCGAGGTACATCAGTATTGCTAGTTTTTGTGTTAGCTAGGTGAACTAGTATGTAAAAGGGCTACGTACGAATTTATCTTTGAAGACAATGAGATCATTACATTTAAGTCGCTCCGCGGTGGGAAGTTGGGTAAGATCTCCTCTCATGCGTTATTCTCAATGGTGACCAATCCAATAGGGATATTCAGCTGGTTCTCTCACCACATTGCCGTTTTAAACCCACTTCGGCTTCAGGTGACATTCTTGTTGATGTGCCATGTACACAACTGCTGTTGCGTTCTAGGGAACAGGGTTCTTGAACGCCTTCCAAAAGCCGCTAACAATCGATCCGAGTGGGCAATTCTCCGTTGAAAATCCCGCTCGGCCTCACCAGATGTCAACGCCCATGCCTTACGGCTGTATTTCCAACGATCTGACAAAGCGGCATGTTAAACCGGTTCACCTACAACAATTCATGTTGGAATTTTATACGCAGAAAGACTTGCGTTGGGACGGACCTTGTATGTGTTGTCCACCAGGATCAGATTGGACGTTTGTTTAGGCGCGTTCTAAAGATCCAGAACACGTGGGTACCTCTCTACTTGAAGGAGGATGTAGTACAATGATGACGGTTATTCGAGCATCGGATCGGTTGCGGTGGGTTGGGTGCTGGTTTTCTACGTTAGAAGCGCTGCGTTTGGGGTTGTATGGTGTGTGTTGTCAATTGGGAGCAGATCTGGGCTGGCCTAGTATCCGTTTGAAGACGGCGACTTCAGAGATTCATTGGGTGCCATCGTAGTGATATGCAGATTTTCTTCCTTTGAAAGATAGAAGCGCTGCGCTTGGGGTTGGCTTAGATATGGTGTTACTGAGGAACGGGGATGGGCATTTTTTCGATCTGTGGATACATTCTGGACGTTCGGTATCTTTTTGATGGCGGGCTGGCAGGAGGGCTGGCAGTCCAGGGTCAATCTCTGCGCAAAGTCTGGATTCCTAAGCTTGTTCGGGTTTAGTGCAACTGTTCGACCAATCACAGCTGGTGGACCTCTTCGCAACAGGCTCGCGTCATCGTATACCGCATATAGAAACCACGCTTTGTCGTGCCAATATACACTCATGTTCAGAAGTGAAATCTCACATCTACCCTTGATATCAAACCCATCTTTACCAGAAAGCCCTTCCTTCCACATACATGGGCCGCTACGGCCAAACTCAGATATATCGGCGCCAATATGTCCAGGTTCGACTGGATTACCACCATGTTTGAACCGCGTTCCACCAAAATCGATTAACATCTAGAGCCTGTTGAAAGATACAGCTTCTATCCGTCTGCATGAATGGTACCGGTTTTCTATATCCTTAAGTTTGCGTTGTGGGACGAATTTCAACCCCGTAACTAGGAAGTTCGGCAGGGGAGGTGTATTCTAGCTACACCCCAACCCTCGATGTAGCGCACGCTAGATACAGGAATATTCATCTTGACGGCGGACTCTCAGTAGCCCCGTTGCGGTTTCCACGAATCTATAAATGCCTCAGAGGGAAATGGGTTTCGTATATCTGAAATAATCGCACGAAGCACCAACGAAGTGATGCATCATAATCCCTTGACTGCTCTAGTTAGAATACAGAACCCCATGTCTAAAGTCGCCGGACATGATCCAATCACTCGGGTGTTTCGCCAGAGACGATGCTTGCTTCTTTCTTCTCAGACTCCGCGTGCCTGGGTTCTAATCTTGAAATCTCCGCAATGGTTAGAAACGGTTTATGAAGAGCGTACATGAAGTCACACCTCTGAGAGTTCTGCTGTCTGGTGCAAGTGGTCGTTCATGCGTCGAAGTCATTTTCCAATTCGTCCAGTGATGACAGGTTTAGATCTGCTACGAGCTTACTTGTTCAATCATCTTTTCTCCGATTTTGGGGTTGGAAAGTTGGTACTGAGAGGCTCGCTAGTGGAATTGACGAGGGATTCCATGGCGAAATGCTACTGATCTTCTCAAAAGGAGACCGGGGACAATGGCACGTCATATGCCAAGTCGACATGGACTCCTGTATGTGTCATTGACGAAGGAAAAGGCCACAAAGGTATTTCCAACAGGTGAACGATATGTCAAGTCAGGATAGCGGTGGGAATGTTATGCGCAGTGTAGCTTGTACGTAACGGTTTCCATAGCAGACATTGGGATGAAGTTGTATCAGTAGGTATTGCTTTCTTAACCTCTAACATTAGACCTTGGGACGGGATGAAACTTTCGAAGAAGTTTCTGCTGCAAATTGCTCATTATTCTGCTGGATATCGAGCCATGTGCAATCGAATTTGTGATATAGCTGGTACGAAAGGGTTTTCCTCGGTCTCCGCTGTATTCAGATGTCTTTATATTGTCAATGTCACCTTGAAGAACGATCGAGAGAGTCCACACTTTAGCTACAGGTGCAGCCATCCATATCACCAGAATTTCATATGTAGTCTCCGAACACATCAGGTGTGCGGAAGCCAAATCGGGGCTGAGCAAGCTCTACTTGTACTCGGACTTGCTTATCACCACTGCGACAGTAGCATCATCGGCGAACAATTTAAGTGGCTGCAAATTGTTACTTGAAGTTTGAGGTAATAGTGGTTAGGAATTAGCGAGAACGGTAACGTGGCATGAGGCCGAAAAACCTCTCACGTCTGGAAGAAGCGGGGTCTCAACACGACGTGTCTGAACCATTGACAAGAGATTTTGGTTAAGGGATTATTCTCGATGCTCTATTCCCTCACACAAGAACTCCTCGATACAACCGCAGCCATAGGCGTCCAGACCACCCGGTGTTACGTGATACTGGTCGGTCCGGCTGTTGACGGTACATTAAAGCCACTTACGACAACTGACGACAGTCGCCGGAACTTTTGGAGGGGTAACTGTAATTACGGATTCAAGGCGCCACACACTGGCAAACTTAGCGATGTAGGGATCGGACTAGGCTGGGCTAGGAAAAGTCACGACGTCCAATCTCAAAATTCACAAAACGGTCGAATGTAAAGTGTCTCAATAAGTGGTCCCTCTACCTGCGGAGGGCTGACGCGCCACGAGGACCCACTCCGGGCCAGACCGCATCCACAGATCCACAGGGCAAAACTCCTCTGCGAGATGGAAATCCTGCAACAGGCAGGATTGCGATCAAGAAGTCGGTGCCCAAGACATCGCAGGCTGCGACATTCTGGGCACCAACTGAGCTTTCACTATACATATTTGTCCAACTTCGGGCTCTTTGTGCGAAACAATGTGAATAATATTGCTGAGATAGATTTCGGCTGTGATGGCATCGCATTAATGGTGGTGAAAAATTGGTGGGTATATACGCGTAACTGACGGCAAGAATATAGCTTACATAATCAAGATCCAAATATCAGGCTTTGACGGCGAGTTCACAATGGCTTGTCGAGACATGCAGTACTTTAATTAGACGTCAGCTACACCTGGTTCTACGTTGAACAAGGCATTGCCAAATGCTCAGCAGCAGCGCTCGCCGTATTCAGCCATCGCCGTCGCATCGCCGCCGAGTTCACAATTACGCTTATTGAGACAACATGTCGCGATCGTATACCATATGTACCAACACCGCTTCCTACCTCATAGCAAACGAATTACATTGGACTTCTGAACAAATGTTGTTTATGCTCTGTCGCTCTCAAGACCACTAACCAGGCAGGAGATGGCCATACCTCCAAGACTTCAGATTGGGTGGCTTGGGCAATGAACGCAAGATTCGGTGCCAATGTAAGCCTTGAAAAATGCAGATCGAAGTATGATTACAACAAGTTTATCTGGAAGTCACGGTGCAAGCACCTTAATGGTCTCTCCAAGAGGGGCACCATCTATCTACCAACGAGTTTGACGTCGAGGGTGCATATCTTACACACTTTGTGATCTTTCACGATCAGAAGCCTGAGTTTGCGGAAGAGCTGCAAATACATAACTGGTCATGTCCATATATTCCAATCCAGGACTATTCTCAGGCGCCTTGTAGCATGCAGAACCCAGCATGGAGATTTTGCCGACTGTCATGGATGGCTGGCTCACGAAGAAAGGAGCTATGCTATGCGATGGCCGACTTGGAGCGATACTAGGCCAAGTTTTAATTGGTCACCCGAAAGGACCGGGTCTTCCTACAGACCACCTGTACTGCGGAAAAGAGCCAAATGGGCAAATATGGCCATCGACGATGAGGGGAGACACATATGCATTACCGATTTGCTCACAAGGATTGAAGTGCGTCTGTCTATATGTTCGATGCAGCAATGCCACGGGGGAATAGTAAACCGTTCACCGTCGCGGCCTACGTGGAAACGGCAGTGAACAACGTCATTGAATATAAGCCAGTGGCAGGAAAAGACATTCCGCTGTGCTAAGTCGCGTACAGAGGGTGCAATGAGGAGAGTTTGGCCAGTATTCGAGACACATGGAGACAGAGTTGTTCGTGGCACATGGTATCACCAGAAATTTTCGAATGAGGAGTACTCCATGCTCTAAAATGAATTTGACCTTTCACACTTTGGTGGAAGCCTTTCATCGTCAAAGTAGCCTACCAATTCTGGTAGCCATCAAAGCCCCAGTAAGTGGGGTCTCGTGACCTTCACGGTCAATCTGACTGCACTTAGCATATGCTAATATCTGTGAAGATTGATGACCGGCATTAAGGTCGTTCTTAAAATTTGTTCAGATTTAGGTCCCGACGTTCCGCAATGACCTCCCCATTCTTGCGGTGAGGGATTGTTACCGCCACTGAGCGTGCGTGACCCGAGCGCGAATATGATTGGCTGACGACGCCCAACATTGAAGACGCCCAAAAATTTCACCATAGTCTGGAGCGGATGGCATACCTCGAGAAGATATGCAGGGCCCTAATGCAGCCTCGCGCAAGTTGACACATACATACCTATATGCGGATGCTGGCGCACTGTAACATCGGCCCTCTTCACAGTAACGGCATTTTTCCTCATATTGGCCAGAAACTATGTCGTCGAGCCAGTAGAATGCCAGGCATCATTATGGCAGATGGTGAGGTGGTAGAAAGGGACGGGGGCAGGTTTGGCCACGATGCCATCATACCCCGCAAGTGGCTCCACACTGCAGGGCTTTTCGTGCGCATGCCCAACAATATCGGTCACAGTGTCGAACTTTGCACACCCAATGTGCTGATCCCATTTCTCTTATCCACCAGTATGAACATCTGGTATAAAGTAGTATTTGGGGCTATCTGACGTTGCGGTAGCTTTGCCATATCAGAGTATAGCGAATTCTTTAAATAGAAGTATGTGAAAACTTTTGATAGTCATCGCAGATTCACAAGTGCTTCCATATTCCATTTCCATTGTCGCACAAATCTGGTCGGGAACATCGGATGGTCACGCGATGCGGAAAACATCCCGCCCCTTGGCGCCCCTGACTAGGCTTTGGCTATATACAGATTTGATCAACATCGAACATCACTTTTCCTCAGCAGCTGACATACCAGGCAATACAAAAGCGTCGCGCGCGATCAAAAGTCGCATGCCGGAGATTACCCATCGTGCGCGATATCGAGTGTTTTGACGCGCGTGAAGACCTTTGGTGGGGTGCACGTGCGACAGCTGTACGGGTATACCGCGGAGATCCACCGCATCACTTGCCGACTACCTGGCGCGGTATCTGGAGAAAAGCGACTAAGGTGTACAATTCAGCCACGTGTGGGCCCCACTCATCGAAAAATTTGCACCTTCACTTCGATATCAACATCAACCTTCCACTTTAATCAAAATGGATCAAAATTACCCCTCGGTGGCTCAATGGGGTAGCCTGGCAATGAGCTATCCATACAATACCCGAGTGAACGTAGTAGACCTCTCGACTTTACGCGTCCTGCCTAAACACCAGCTTCCGACATCGCTTGGGCAGCCGACATTTAGTTTGCAATGCATCGAAGCTGCGCAAGCATCTCGTCTGGACCCATATGCCCTCCACCAAGGAGAGCAGAAACTCCTGGGTTCTGTCTTGACAACAAAAGACAATCTCACTCTATATCTGAACGTCCGCAATGCCATCCTTCGGTTGTGGTTGCGAAAGCCCGAAACCGCGCTGACCTCGGATGAAGCGCGTGGTTGTCTACCAGAAGGGGCGGACGAAGGTTACGCCGATGCTGCGTTTAAATGGCTCGTGCGTGAGGGATATATTAATCACGGGTGTCTCGATGTTGGCCAAAGTTCACATTTCACAGGCCCCCCAACCAAAACCGTTGTGGTTATTGGTGCCGGCATTGCGGGCCTCGCGGCGGCGAGACATCTCGATGGGCTCTTTGCTCAAGAAAGCCTCATAAACCCCCCGAGAGTAATCGTGCTAGAAGGAAGACATGTCATTGGTGGTAGGACTTGCTCCACCAAACTTCGCAACCAATCCGGTCCGACGGAATTCCCGACTTTTCTTCCAAAGGCGGCGGACCTGGGCGCGATGATCATTCCGGGCTTCTGCGGCGGTAACCCCCTAGAACCCATAATACGGGGACAGCTGGGAATGTGCTATCGCCCCGTGTCAGAGCAAATGGAAGTGTACGATTACGACGGCACACGGATATTGCCCGCCAAGGAAAGACTGGTTACGGATCTGTACACGGACATATCGCATCGCTTGGCCAAGTTCCGTGCTAAAAAACTCCAGACGTCGACGATGACGGGATTCAAAATGCGTGTCGATAACGCTCACGTCCCTCCGCGCCAAAGCGAGCGTGAGAAGGAAATGCTCATCCCGTTTGTGAATCATGAATGTCGCATGGGCGTAGTGAAGCCGGGAAGACGGGAGAATGCGCCATCTGGAAGAGGCAGACCCGTTCGTGAGGAACGCATGGTCAGAGAAGCTGACACCAGGGCCACTCCTGCTGTTAGAGCGGCACGCTCAATGGGTTGGAAGGCGAGGAAACAGGGTCAAGAAGGGGCAGACGACGAGACTATCGCTGTTCAAGATAAGGGTAATGTTGAAGAGACTCTAAACGACGCCCTCAAGCAATATCAGCGTCTGATTTTCCTTGGCACGGAAGAAATACGACTACTAAACTGGCATAATGCGAATCTGGAAGCCACTCACGGCGTTCCTCTTGCCGGTCTCAGCATGACTGCACACGATCAGAATGCTGGTACTGAATTCGAGGGCCCCCATGCCATCATCGCTGGTGGTATTGGACAGCTTCCGCACGCCTTGTCCGTGTATCCCACTCAACTTAACATACGGTTCGGGAGTGTAGTGGAGGGTATAGAGTATGATGGAGAAGAAGGTCCAAAACAAGGTATCGCCAAAGTCAAGTGTGTGAATGGCGAGATATTTGAAGCCGATGCGGTCATCAATACCATTCCCCTGGGTGTCCTGAAACAGAACTCTGTCATTTTCAATCCGCCTTTACCCAAGTGGAAGCAGGATGCTATGGGGCGGCTAGGATGGGGTCTCTTGAACCAGGTTTGTCAAACTATATTCTTGTGAAACTCCAAACACTAACATGTCTTAGTTGATTCTCGTCTACGACAAGCCGTTCTGGAACGAGGAGCAAGAAGTATTTGGCCTGCTAAACGACAGTGAGCCATCGGAAAGCGATGATTCATCAGCATATGCCCGCTCACGCGGCCGCTTCTTCAAAATCCTCAACGTCACCAAAACAAGCGGCCGACCGACTTTAGTCGCTTTCATGGCCGGCTACGCCGCCTTTGAAGTCGAAGAAACGCCCATGTACATCCTCCTAGCCGAACTGCACGAACGACTAGGACGAATCTTCCAAACAGAAAAACTCCCGGAGCCCAAAGAAGTAATTATGACCCGCTGGGGCAAAGACCGTTTCACCAAAGGTGCATTCACCTACACCACAACCGACACCTGGTCAGGGGACTACCAACTTATGGCCAAGCCCATCGGAAACATGTACTTTGCCGGTGAAGCGACCAACTCCGCCTACCCCGGCACCGTCCACGGTGCTTACTTATCCGGCCTCCGCGCCGCCAGCGAAGTCGCCGAGCGTTTGATCGGACCCATCAACATTACCCGTGATTTCGCCATCCCGACCTCCCAAAAAAAGAAACCCGAAAAAGATATCACCAACCCCGAGCTCGAAGCAGCAGTCGAAGCCACTGTCATAGAACGTCTCGGACCCAGACCTAAATGGAAGCGCTCATCCGAAATCAACCCCTTTTTGGCGTGGTACCACCAGCGCAAAGCAGAACTCTCAAGCGCGAATGCCAACGCGAACGTGCGCATGGAAACACTCGGTCCGGAATGGAAGGCCCTTAGCGATGAAGAACGCAGACCGTTCATGTCTGCTGCTAAGATTGCGCAGAAGAGAAATAAGGAGGCGAAAATTGCGTATGATGCCCAGCTGAGGAACTGGCAGCGTGGGAAACAGAAAATTAGGGAGGAGTTGTTGAGGGGGCAGGGTGTTTAGATTGTAGTGTATGGGGAGTTGTGTTCGATAGGTGTATTCATGATGGATTTAATGGACCGGTTGTTCTACGGGAGGCATACGTCGTTTTCGCTAATGAAAAAGGGGCGTGGGGTTGGTGCTTTAAACGGCCAGTGGTATCATCCCGTTCGGGTCAGAAAACCCCGTGTATCTCTACCGGTGAAATTGCTGTTCAAACCCAATCAAACATAACCTTTCCCACCCATGAAGGACCTGACAGTTACCTTAGACGAACCCAAAAAACCCATTCTACATTTGGCAAACCCCATTGTCAACAAAATCCTCACACAAACAATCTGTCCACACAAAAAATGCTACAACCGCCTTCCACTGGTCCTCAGACACAGTTCTGTAAAAATCACATAAACACATTTTCCTTAAAAAAACATACTTTTCCTCCCAAAGGGGTATCAATTCGCAAACACCTCAAAACACCCTCCCTCCTTTCATTTTCACCTCAAAAACGCCTCCCTCCCCAACTTCCCCCTCTCCCGTTCAAATAATCCCCATGCTTCCCTCAAATTCCAATTCGCTTTCTCCAGACAAACCCTCGCGTAACGGGGCAGTAATCCCGACCTCCTCACAAAAAACGCGAGAATCTCATGAGGGGGCATGGCAAGGAACTTCCCGTCCTGTCCGCGAAGCGGCAGACCGTTAAGCAGCTGCAATTTCGGACAGTAGGCAATCGCACGTTTATAGTACCCCGGGTCGCGCCACTCGAGGGGGTTTCCGGTTAGGATTAATTGTTCGAGGTTGGGGAAACTGCTTCGCCAGAGGAAGAGGGAGGACATGACTTGGAATTTGTTATTGGAGAGGTCGAGGTTGAGGAGGTTGGGGAGGGTTCGTGCGAGGGTTGTTACGGGGGAGAGGGTTTCAAGGCCATTATTGGATAGGGAGACGCTGGTTATGGCTTCGTCGGGGCGGGATTCGAGGGCTTGTTGGAGGACTCGCATCATTGCGGGGAAGAATTCGTTTGCGCTTGATGGGGAAGAGAAGGCGCCGTGGGTTTGGAGGTCGGTGTCTTGTTTTAGGGAACTGAGGTCTAGGTACTTTGTTGTGACGTCGTAGCGGCGGTCAAGGATTCGACGGAGGATGGCCTTTTTTTTTTCGGCGGGGGAGAGGGGTTGTTGTGTGGGTTGGGGTTGGAGAATGATTTTGCTGCCGGACCATTGGCGGTCGTTTAAGTTGAGAAAGGCTTTGGTTGCTTGTGGTTCAACCACTATACATATTTCGTTTGGTCCTGTTTTGCGGGTCTGGGTATGTTAATCAATTCATGATGTGGGAGGATAAGGACATACCTTTTTCACCCTCAAGTTGGCACCCGAATCCATACAGACTTCCCTTTCCATCCATCTGATCAAAGAAGGAATTGCTCCATCGGAAGTACCTTGCTGTTTACATAACGTCACTTTCAATTCTATCCAGTTACTCCCCGGGGGTGTGTTCTCCATAACGACCGAAGATATAGATGTGTGGTTGTGTTGCAAAAAGTGGAGTCACAACACCAGTCAACCCAGACTACTTTGGATTGAGTTTGGAAAGTGCACTGTGCTTAGTCAGCGCAGACAATGGCGGGTCAATCACGCTTGCAGCGTGCGACTGATGTGTAGAGATTTATCCGTCTAGATAGGCAACGTGCACTCGAGTGCGGCTTGTTGCCTGCTTTGTCGTTGTACAGTGTCGAGGGATGCAAAGGTCAGGCAAAAGTTTTAGCTGAGGTTGACATCATCAGCCCCGCGGTGTAAACGTCAACGCCTTTCAGCGTGTCTGCGCACAGACCGCCGACGCCTTGTTTCCACAGTCTGGGAATGTGAAAATGCAATGCAGCTACAATCCTACAAAAGCTCTAATCAGACAGCTCCCCCGGTGATACCCCCACCAATGCCTACTCCTGTACTGCCGTAGACTTTGATGGGCAAGGTGATATCCACAGAGTCAGCTTTTAAAGCCTCCCGTCCCGTGTAAGCCCTGCCAAACTCATTCTCCCCACACCTTTCCCATGTGTCTTCGTTGATCACGATAAAGGTAAACTTGATCCCGTACTTGACCTCGACCGCGCTTGTGCTCAGTGAAGGGGTCGCAGATAGCGGAACGGGCAAGGAAAACGCGACACGCTCAGAAAACAAGACGAGCTTGTGTGAATTGGCGAGAACTTTGCGAGAGAAACGAGAGATAGAAGCCTCACTCCTTCTGGCCAGAGAAGTGGCAAGAAGTACCTCTTCGGTGAAAAGGTCTATAGTGACAGAGTACGATGATGACGAATCAGAAAAGTTGACGACTCCGGTGATGACTTCTCCAACCTTCCAGTTTGTGCGGAGGAGGGAGATGGAACATATGCGGTTCCCGGATATGGCAATCTGAAACTTCTTCTCGAGCTGGAATGCAGAGTGCAGGCAAATGTCGTTGATGAGTGCTGCCGTCGTCTTCTCTTCTGTGGCCTCTTCAGTCATGACGGGTGCGGCGTCTCCTTTGCTAAGTAACCGTTCGGTATAGCGAAGGAAATCTTCCATATTTTGTCGGCTTTTCATGGGCTTGCGCTCACAAGGAGACGAGGAGATGGCAGCCTCATCCTTTAATATCACCTTTGGTTTCATGAGATCCCATACCCGCGCTTGTCCTTGTCGAGTATAACCACCCAAGACGCGAAACGGAATCTCAAAGTTCTTCACCTCGTTGTTTCCATCCTTTTGCACACCCACGGTGAGGTGGTAGCATATCTTCATCACCCTCCCATTGTGGCTTGCGGGTAAGCCGCCAGGGAGCTTGAATCTATATGAAAACTGCCTCTTTTCGCCGGGTAAAAGTGTCAAGTCTACAAACAATAGAGACTGAGGCGTGGACAAAAGTGGTATTCTCTTGGAGTCGACATTTGCTTTGACCTGTTGTGCAAGAGACGAGGATTTGTCTTCTCCGCCGCCCAGAATGCTTGTGATGCTACCCCAAGCTGAGCCAAAGAACCCAGATGATGCTTGGCGTGATCGACGGTCCGCCGCCGCAACGCCGCCTTCGCTTTGTAGCACTGAATACTTGATCTTCTCGAACTGGGCGTCATTGACAATACTGCTCTCGAGGGTAAAGTATCCCGCTGTTTGGGCATAGGCTAGGATCAGGGTCTCAGGACTTCCAGCAACTACCGGAGACGATTCAGGGAGGAAGTGCTCATCAACGCTAAATTTACTGGCCGTAACGGTGCTGCGAAATTCATATTCACTACTAGTGCGTGGAGTTTCGCATTCTGATAATACACGGGATACGGGGTTGGGGTTCTGCTCTGGACGAAGGCCTCGTTGAAGCGGAAGAGGTTTGTGGCTGCCGAGTTTCTGGCGGGCTGGAAATTCGAATGACAGAGGTGATGGTTGGCGTTTAGTCTCATTAGTCGGCCTTCCGGGCACAACTTGGAGGCTTAGGCTTCGCGAGTGGCCGGGAGTAGACTTTGTGGGCGGAGGCTCTACCAGCTGATTTGCGACAACATCGCTGCCAAGTGACATGATGGAGAGAGAGCGGCCATGGCCTTTGTGGGCATTTAAGGGCGTGGATGGCTGTGGAGCTGTCCGTACGGAAGGCTTCCCGCCGGCAATGTCAAGCGACAGCGTGGGCCGGTGGTGAACTCGCTGTGTCCGCCAAGATACAGGCGGCGGACCGAGCCCCGGCGCAGCCGATGCGGGCCGGCTGGAGGCATCAGTTAGTGGCAGCGTTGACGGAGTCTTGACGCCCTCGACGCCCTCGTCTGGCCGCGACTCGGCGGCGTTGACAAAAGTGATGAGACATTCAATCTCCTCCCCGGAGTATACGGCGAGCGAGTCCCAACGCACGTCGACGCGGACATTGGACGGAGACATCTGGGCCCGACCTTCCTGGTCACTTGCTGCATGTTTTTGGATGACATCATAACTACAATCTGCCCCTCCACTTCCGCGGCGGTTTCATTCCCTTTTGGGCCATGTCCCTCCACTTCCTCACGCCCCTCCTTTCCCATCGCTCTCGTCTATCTTCGGCCTCGTCTGCTGATGGCCTCCATTTTGATTTTACAATCCGTCTGACAGCTTCGTAAGAAATTTTGAAATGCTTTGCCAGAGTCTCATAGGTAAACGTGTCTGGATCTGTGGCATGTAGGGCGCGGATTCCCTCGAGAGCGTCTGGCGATAGCCGTCTACGCGGCTCCCAGGCGACGCCCTTGCCCAGTTTGGCTTGCAGTTCTGCTTTGTGGATCTGCCATGGCTCTTTACGCGGCGTTTCTTTATGTTGTTTCTGCAGCGTCGTCTTCCCGGGCCTGGATTGGGTTGAAGCTTCTTTGGTTGCGGAAAACCCTTCCTTTGCCTTGTCATCTATTCGCTTCCGCTTTCCGATCGTTTGCCCTCCTCCCTGCCCGTCCATGGCATCAATCTTCGCAAGAACCCTTGCTTGCGCATCTTCTGTGGAATCCATAACCCATCTCCGGCCACCCATACCTCTCGAGATATTTGTGCGCAACGTCAAACGTTCAACATTAGTAGCAGAAGCACAAAAGAGCGACTTCATGATCAAGATGGTTCTAATCAAACCTCCGTCCGGCAGAAAATCTTTACGGGAAGAGCCGAGCCAATGGAATATTCTCCGATCAAACTTGGCACATCAAACACATTCATACACAGTCAAGATTATAGTATGTGGTCAAACAACTTCTCTCCTCCTGCCCAGTCCACTCGCAAACATGACCAATCCATCAGCGGCCGCATGTCTCCTTTGAAGCTCATCATACGACAGATCCATCTGCTTCTTCCTTCCCACCATGCCCCTCTCAATATATCGGTGCGATGCATCTTCATCCACAAACTCAATAGAGTGGATCATAAACGACATACCGTCGTGTCTCTTTCCCCATGCCCGGGAGCGGATGTGGTGCTGTAAAGAACTGACATAGGCTTGCAGAGGGGGTAGGATGAGAATGGTGATGTGCAAGTCGCGGTTGACTGGTATCTTGAGTGGTTTCGTGGGCCTGCTGCTCACAACGCCAGATTCTTGTTCCCCGCCGTCAGCCATTTCTTCAGGGAATAGCTCCTCAAGCTGAGCATTTGTTTCCGGGCCAAAATCTCCACGGATCCACCCCGCATGCACAGCTGCGGCCACAACGTCCGAGTCGTCTGTATAGATTTCTGTTCCCCAAATCTGGCGACTCTGGCAAATACCTGCGAGAGCGCTGGCTTCATTGCATGTCGCACTTGGACGAATGTAGTACCGTGGTACGCGAATGGTAAACACGCAGTTTTCCCGCTTCTCAAACAACGGAAGCGGCTTCATAGAGTTAAGATATTTGATCTTAGAGTCCAGTGCGAAATCAGCATTGGCGGGCCGCGACACAGTAGCCGCGTAGAGCTGTGTCCCGAGGTTTTTGCGAGGCTTGTCAGACACAGACGTCAACACTTTGGCCATGTCGACATCCATCATAGTCTTTGGTGGCGGGATTGGTGGGGCTGGGTGAGGATGGAGGTGGCCATCGGCGGCGGCATGATTGTGATGATGGTGGTGGTGATGGTGGTGGTGATGATGAGAAGGACGAGATGGGAAATTCATCACGCCAAATGTTCCCTGTTGGGGCTCTTGGTGACGATGGTGATGGTGATGGTGCAAATGGTGATGATGAGGTGGAAGAGTTCTCGATCGTTTGCCGTTACGCCGATCGGGTGTGGTGCTATCGTCCTCCTCTCGCGTAACTTGCCAGTTGCCTCTTTTGCTGCCGCGTCCCTCTTCGTCTGCCGGAGAATCGAGGCGTGGAGGTATGTTGTAGCCCTTGAACGAGTGGGCAGCGGGTAGTGGGCCGCCAACGCCGCTGCCAAGACCGGGGAACATTCGTCCGAATTCAGACGAGATCCCAGGGTTGTCATTTCCCGGCCCAACCGGTCGTGGTTGCACACCCTGGACAGCCTGGGGCAAGGGTGACTTGCGACCCTTTCGGTTTGGGCTTACATTCAATAACTGCCTGGGCTCTTTCTTCGGCTGCTCGCCAACCCGGCCATCAATTTCAGGCGGAGACGCTCGCTTCACTGGTGCGTCGTGAACATTATCCACGGGAAAGGCCCTGAACCCCCCATCCATCGCAACAGGCCCATTTTTCTCCTTTTGCGGGCTATCAAATCTGTCTCTGTGGGCAGGAGCAGCTTCATTCTTGAAGGCGGACACACTGTCTTGCTCTGGCTCTGGTGCGTTACGGGGAGGCTCAAAGTGACGAAACGGGCCGTCCTGACGATTATGCTCTGTAGGCTGACTCGTCGGGCGAATCGGTGGTGGATGGCCATTTTCCTGGCCATATTTTGGAAAATTCACAGCAGCATTTGTAGTACTGTCCTGGTTCGACCCAACGTCACGCCCTCTTGGTTGCGGCCCATATCCTCCTCTGGATGGACTCGGTTCGCGGTGACCGGTATACTCCCGTACACTAGAAGCTCGCCCTCTAGGAGGAGGAAAGGATATTTGGTTTGGCGTGGATAAGTGGCCTGCGCTCGAGATGGAAGGCGAACGCGGCGCTTTCACATCTTCATTGCTACCAAGTATCGAGGAGATGGACATACCCGCGCTGCTCCTATGATTCGACAAGCTCGCTAGCTCATGGACACCGGAGAATGGGGATATCGTTGGCGGCCCAAGCGGGGCAGTAGAGAGATGGTTCACATGAGGTGGCTGCGACGTTGGCGGAGGCGGCATACTGCGCGGGAAATTGAGCGGCGGCAGGGGAGGGAGCATTGGCTGGGAATCAAAGGTACCTGTGAGTTTAAAGGTCAGCAAGGCCTCCTCAGCGCTCCGCGCTGCACTTACCCCTGGCATAATGGACTGGGCTCGTAGCTCCGCTCATGGATCGTCGTCGCTGGTGATCGGCCGAAAACAAGGAAGGCGCAGAAACCTGTGGCGGTGGAAGCATAGGCAGTCGCTGAGGGGATGGGAGCGAGGCCGACTGAGGGCGATGGGCGCGTTCTGTCGCAAGTCAGTTGAAACGGGTTCCCAATCGAGCTAGCGTCAGGTAGGTGCGGGGTGACGTTGGGAAGCTTGGTTAGCGCGAACCTGACGGGACCCTCGACAGGGACCCATCTGTCCAGCCGACAGCGAGACACTTGCTGGCACCCTTCCCATTCCCAGGCTTGGTAAAACATACCTGGCGTCGATACCCATGGTCGAGGCGGCCCTAGACTCGCCCTCCTCTCGTGTGCTGCCAAGGACTGTCTCGGAGCGTGGATGGGGTCTGAGGAAGCCAACGAATGGCCGATGGGCGGTTGCGCAAAGGGTGGAGCATGTGCAGTCGGACGAGACGGGGCGTAATCGAATGTGGGTTCATATGCTTGGTGGGCCATTGAAAGTCGTTTGCTGACTACACCGAAGCAAGACGAACAACTGTTACGACGGTCGCATGGGGCGGAGGACAAAAGTCAACAAGCTGTTGGGGTAATTGATTAGGAAGAAAAAGAGGAAGCCAGACCGGGCCACAACGGGAAACGCTAATCCAACGCCTGTGACCTACACGTGATGATGTGCGCTAAAACCGTCGATCCCAGATTTGGGGATCGCACTCCCGCCCCACCCACTTTCCCCCCCTCTCCCCCACTTTTGCCAAGCCTGCAGAGAGCTGTCACTGCGTCAAAAGCATCTAGAACGGTAGCACAAATGTAACCGTGAAAAGTAGATTGCACAGTAAATCGCCGTCTTTTGTCCCTTGGATTATCAGTTCGATATGGTCCATCCACAATCATTGTAACACATGGCTCTCATAGCAAAAGCACACATATCAACCCCACTTCATCTCGCGGGCATTTGCATGAATCTAAAGTGAAAATATTCCAGGCTCGGATCCTTCCCGCCCAACCAGAACAATGACCACACCGGTAAAAGCCACGTTTACACAGCGGGCCTGCATTTCGTTTTGGCTCTTTGGCTTGATCAACAACTTATTCTACGTAATAATTCTCTCAGCTGCTCTCGATCTTGTGGGACCCAGCATTCCCAAAGGGACGGTTCTCTTAGCCTCCATCATCCCGTCTCTTGCAACAAAATCCCTAGTCCCATATGTTATACACGTTGCTCCCTATGGGTTCCGCATCCTTGTCCTTGCCTTGCTCTCGGTCGGGGGGATGCTTATGGTGACGATGGCAAGTCCCAAAGCCGTAGCCGTAGGCATCGTCCTAGCCAATCTCAGCGCCGGAGCAGGAGAGGTACACTTCTTATCGCTAACACATTTCTATGGCCCTCTCTCGCTGGCGGCTTGGGGCAGTGGCACCGGTGCTGCCGGACTCGTTGGCGCTGGCGCGTACGCCCTCGCTACGAATGTTTTACACATGAGAGTGAGGACGATCTTGTTGCTCAGCACACTTGCACCGGTGGTTATGGTGTTGATTTACTTTTCGACCCTGCCATTAGAACCGCTCGCCAGAGAAGGCGGTGGCCATGCGGCAGAACGGGAGGGCCTACTCGCTCAGACGTCCGAGTCTCAAAGCCTCGGTGCTAAGCTACGCAGTGCCAGAGCGTTGATCTGGCCGTACATGTTGCCACTTTTCTTGGTCTATGTCGCAGAGTACACGATTAACCAAGGCGTGACACCGACTCTGCTCTTTCCATTGGAAGACACACCTTTTAAGCACTATCGAGCTTTCTATCCGACGTATGGTGCTATATACCAGCTTGGAGTCTTCATCTCCCGCTCGTCGCTGCCTTTTGTAAGGGTCAGGACGCTTTACGCCCCGTCATTGCTGCAGGTTGGTAATCTCGGTTTGCTGATAATGCAGTCGCTCTACATGTTTATTCCCAACTTATGGATTGTGTTTTTGATAATCTTCTGGGAAGGGTTGTTGGGTGGATTGGTCTATGTCAGCACGTTCGCTGCAATACGGGAAGAGATGCCTGCAAAGGACAGGGAGTTTAGCTTGGGAGTAACGTCGGTTGGCGATAGCTTGGGTATCACTGTGGCTGGATTTCTCAGCGTGGTCGTGGAGAAGACGCTTTGCTTATGGCAGGTTCGACATGGTATCGATTGGTGCACGAGATTATGATTGACCGAATCTCATGGTGCACAAGTCGATGAACTCCTTCATGCCGTCTGCCAGCTTCTTGTCTATGTTGGTCCTCATATCTTTGATCTTTTCTAATGCTTCAATCTCGCCTTTCGCCTTGGTCCAGGGTTGTTTGGCACATGGATATGGTTCCGGTTCAAGCGTGTGTGCGTAGATGAGTTGTAACTGCGCCCTTAATATGGGATATCGCACGAACAGGCGCTTGAATTCGGGGTCGTTCTCAAAACCTTTGAATCCGACTCTCGGTACTTGGGCAGCTTGTGGTTTTTCAACTGTCTTCTCCGTTCTGACCTCGCCTGCATGTTGTGGCTTGTGGATTTTGTAACAATCCAGACAACAACTGCGCGATCAGAATAAACCGCCACAAACGACAAGAATACTTACTATCGAAGCTCACAAACAGGGCATTTGTACCTCGACTCCTTGTCGTGGCAGACTTGGCAATACAGCATTGTGCGAGTTGTTTGGCGGAAGAAGTTGCAGTCATCACACCACAAAACATGTCAATTAGATCACTCGCTCGAGTACTCAGAACAGGACAACAATGGCGAAGCATTCAAACGCGCGCAATGCCGAACATGCAACAAATGGGACACCGACTGGATAAGCGCAACCAGAACGTACTCTACTACACGTTATCAATCATCATCGGCACCCTGGCTGTATCATACGGCTCCGTCCCTCTGTACAAAACAATATGTCAGCAAACCGGCTGGGGAGGGCAGCCCGTGCGATCCGCGGCGCATGGCGGCGATCTAACCAACGAGGAGACGATTGCGCAGAAACTGACGCCTGTTACCAACGTGCCGCGTCTGCGCATCACATTTGCGGGATCCACATCCGACGTTCTGCCCTGGAAATTTACACCGCAACAGAAAGAAGTGCGCGTGTTGCCAGGCGAGACTGCGCTGGCATTCTACACGGCGACGAATCTCAGCCAGGACGAGGACATCATTGGCGTGGCCACGTATAGCGTCACGCCGGCTCAGGTGGCGCCATATTTTAGCAAGATTCAGTGCTTTTGCTTTGAAGAGCAGAGGCTCAACAAGGGAGAGACGGTCGATATGCCCGTCTTTTTCTACATTGATCCGGACTTTCTCAACGATGTCAACATGAAGGGGATTGATACCATCACCTTGAACTACACTTTCTTCAGTAAGTTTGATGTATCTGTGAGTGTTTTAGAGGCTTATTTCGGTCAGAGGCCAGATACGACAAGGATGGCCACCTCAAGCCCGTCCCGATGCCATATTAGAAGTCATTTCCCGGCGTTGGAATGCACTTGTACTCTTACCCAGATCCTTACTATTAATGTACAAACACTTGCAAACACCATCCTCACCCAATGGGTGTCCACAGTGGACACTTCCTCTCGTTACCAGCTGTTCCTCACCGATGCTGTAGTCGTCGCTCTGGGTGAGATAATATGACATTGACAAAACGGTTGAGATCAGAGGGGAACAAGGTATCATCCACGTTCATGCCCATCTTGCTCTGTGCATCCGATACTAATGCCCATCGAACGAGTTTCACAGCTGCCCCACCACATTAGGGTTCACATCGTGTCCGCATCCACTGACCAGCACACCAAAAGTCCATCCAAGCATGCGTCTCTTCCTTCTTTTACCGGCCCTGGCTCTAGCCGAGCAAATCCCCCTCATCGATCAAGTTAAAGGCTGGTTCTCTCTATCCAAACCCTCCGAATCCACAACGTCTTCCGAAGCTCCCGAGCACATTCTCTCAGGCAGCGGAATCACCTCCCTAAACGTCCACAGACTAACCCTAGAAAACTACAACGAGCTCCTACGGCCACAATCCGAGCCGGACGAGTTTGCCAAGCCTACAGAAGGTATCAAAGAATGGGTAATCTACACTACTGGCGGGAACAAGACATGCTACGGCAGATGCGGCCACGCGGACCAGAGCTGGAATGATGCCGTCCCTCTTCTTTCTGCGAATGAAGCTTTGAATCTTGGTATGTTGGATTGTGAGGATCAAGACACGCTCTGCAATGCGTGGATGTTGGCTCCCCCGCAACTCATGCATATGAGTGGTGATGATGTCAGGTTCATTTCCGTGAACAAAACGACTGTTACCCCCAGCGAGATTGCTCGGCTCTTTTTGGAGGGTGGGTATAAGGAAACGGAGCCGTATCAAGGGGCTTTCCACCCGTGGAACGGTTTTCTAGTTAAGAATGGTCTTGCGATTCCGTTTGGGAAGTTCATGACGTATATTGCAATGGTGCCGTCTTGGGCTATGATGCTTGGCGTTTCAATGCTTAGTCGGACTTTTATGTAAGTGTTGCCGTCTCGGTCTTTAGTAGGTTTGGCTAATGGCTATAGGGGCAGGAACATGCGTCGGGCTGGAGCCGGACAGGCGGCTGCGAGGCGTCAGAACCAGCAAATTCCTGCTGCTGCTGCTGCTGCTGCTGCTGCGAGGCGGTAGGTGGCCATACCCAAAAGTATATATATGGTGTAAGTTTACCGTGTGGAAACTATTTGCGTGCCCTGCGTTGGATTTCTTCATTTCTGATCAGGAAACAATTGTAAAGCTCCGACCTCTTTATACCTCACCACACCAGATTCATCTTCCTTGGCACCCATCTCACAGATGACAAGTTTATCGAGCAAAACGTCCTTTGCCCAAACCTGATCTCCAAACTTTTCAACAAACGGAGTGGCGTCAAACTTGAGGGGACCTTTGCGCCCTTTTCCTCTATTGCTTTTTGCGTATATTGTGTTCAGCAGCGTGGCGTGGAGGAGTAAATCTTTTGATTTCCTCTTACTTTTCCGCTGTGGCTTTGCTCCTACAGCCGACCCTCCTCCAGCTTTCCCATCCGGTTCCGACTCCCCTCCACCTTCCAACTTTCTCCTCTCTTCTTTTGCCTCTTCCTGCCCAACTGGGTCGACGAAACCTTTTTCCCTGAAGATCTTGAGAACATCCTCCGCAAAGGATCTAACCTCGCCATCCTCAAAAGGGTAAGCATACAACACTGAGGTCGTCGTCCTTGACTGCAAAGGTTTCATCCCCACAAGTTCAATTTTGAGGTTATTACGCTTCAGAAGCTCAGAAGGTTTCAACTCTTGGAGTAATGCCACGGCGGAAGAGAGCTGGACTTGAGAGAGGGACATTACCGCCAGTGTGAAGTGGAGGGTGTGTAATGGACGGAGGGCTTTGGTCAGAGTGTCGGCTTCACGGTGGGAAGAGATCGTAGAATGGAGATGAGCGAGGGATTGGATGAGCTGTTGCTTGGACGAAGGGTTGACGAGCGGTAGGGCGAGAAAGTGGGTCAGTTGTGGCATGGCTGGTCCAACGGTCGATGGATGGAAGCTCAGATGGATGTGATGAATGGGACATGTGACGGATGTGAACTGACCCCGCCCTACGTCATCGGTATTTGCTCGACCTCCAGAAAACCTTCCAGCCTGTACAGACACAAGACGTTATGTCAGAAGCAGAGACTCCCACGCAGAAGCAAGCCCGGCTGCGGCGGGAGAAGCGAGCGAAGAAGATGGCGGAACAGGGAAGTGACCGACTGGCGCGAATTAAAGCGCTGAATGGCGGAAACGTGCCTCCAGAAGAGATTCTCAACTCAGCGGACCCGGAGGAGGCTGATATCGAGACGATTGCACGAGCGGACATACCTCAAGGACGTCCATGGCCCGGCCAAGCTCCAGCAGCGGTGCAAGATGACGATCCAATGGTCAAGATGATGCAGCAGTTGACGGGCATGATGGGAGGAGGAGCGCCAGGCGGACAGCAACAGCAACAGGACGTTCCGCCGCTCCTAGAAGCGATGATGAAAGGCGAGGCAAAGCAAGATGAAGCAAATGTGCCCAAGTCACAGAGCGCGAATCTCTGGCGCATCACACACGCAATCTTCGCCATCACGCTGGGGATCTACATTGCCCTCACCACATCATTCACCGGGAGTGCACTGGCACGGACTGCGCAGAGCGATACGATGAGCATCTTCCCAATCTTCGCAACTGCAGAGCTTCTGCTTCAAGGGACGCGGTACTTTCTCGAAGGAGGACGGCTTCAAGGCGGCGGGATGCTAGCCATGGCGGCCAACAGCGGTATCATCCCGCCGCCATACTCGAACTATCTTTCCATTGCAGGACGCTATACCGCCATCTTCCAAACCCTCGCCAGCGACGTCCTAGTCCTAGTGTTCATCCTCGGAGTAATGAGTTGGTGGAACCAATAGTTATACAGATAATTCCTTTTCCCGCTTCAGCAAAGCCTTATGTGCCGAGCTTTTTGCCCTCACACGTTCCGCGTCAGCAGCAAGTTGCTCGATATTCCGCATCTCTGCCTTGTCCTCTTCCGTTGCCTCAACCTCAAACGCAGAGGGAACCCTCTTCATCACCTCGCCCATAATCTCCTTATTGTTCAACCCCGTCATCCGTATCGTATCCACCTTTTCTTCATCCCAGTGAATCGACAACATCGCGTCGTCTTGTCCATTGACAGCCGTCCGATCCACCGTCATCGCCACCCCAGGATTATGATACTTCAACCGCCGCAGCTCCTGTCTCCAGAACTTTCTGTCCATGAAATCAGCCACAGCGTCCCTCCCACAAAGCCGTCCATACCTAGGACCCATATGCCCCCCCTCAATTCTCGGCGCAAAGCGGAGATGAATCCTCTGCACATCCTTAGGCAGCACGACCGCACCCGAGCCCAGTCTTAAATCCAGCAGCCTCCCCGCGAGCTTGCGCATCCGCGCGTGCACAGAATGCGAGACCATCACTACTGCTCATCCAAAAAAACTCCCCGCCGGGATAAAGTGTTGTGAATATGCGGTATATTACGCGCATTATTAGTAAC
>MU006012.1:56731-100950 GCA_010093745.1 Piedraia hortae CBS 480.64
AAAGCAGACTCCCTGACCAAAGCACGGTCGTCTATCCCTATCTTTTGATCGAAACCGCGCACCGTGGAGTGCTGAATCGAATCAGCAAGGGGGAGTGTTGTGAATATGCGGTATATTACGCGCATTATTAGTAACCGTCGCTCGGCTCTCGACTTCACGCGTCAACTAGTTTTCCGTAGAGATTTGTATGCAGGTACACATCTGCTCACAATTATAATATAAAGTGTCGCGAAGCGGCTCGGTCCGGCCCGTACTCAACTACCACTCAATGTTGTCCTCCGTACGCAGCACAATGTTATTTGTACGGCCACTCTTTCGTGTGCGGGGCATCCATCCTCTCCGCTCCTTCTCTACTTCGAAACTACTCTTCCAAAAAACCTTCCCCACTGCCGACGTCGTCGCGGACGCGATACCCCCGTACCCCTACCCCACGCAGTGGTACAAGCAATCCTCACGGGGCCTGTACGCGGGGCAGACGATAAAATTCGGGAATAATGTGTCTGGGAAGTTTAAGTATAAGACTCGAAGGGCGTGGAGGCCAAATG
Organism: Piedraia hortae CBS 480.64; assembly: GCA_010093745.1. NCBI lineage: Eukaryota > Fungi > Ascomycota > Dothideomycetes > Capnodiales > Piedraiaceae > Piedraia > Piedraia hortae. The sequence goes on from MU006012.1 coordinate 57,277, forward strand.
TCTTTTCGAAAAGGCTTTGGAGTCGCGGGCTGAATTGTCATGTTAGGGTTAAGTGTTCGGTCAAAGCGCTTAGGACGATTGAGAAGAATGGGGGGTTGGATGAATACCTTCTTGGGATTAAGGAGGGGAGGGTTAAAGCGCTAGGCGAGATGGGGTGGTTGTTGCGTTGGGCGATACTTAGGACGGAGGGGGTGAGGAGGAAGTTTGAGATTGAGAGGAGGGGGCTTGGGCTGCCTGATAAGAGGGATGTTGGTGGGGAGGGGGTTAAAGTCAGGGTTGCGAGGGGGAGGTATCTTGTTTTGACAAAGGATGGGTGGAGGAGGGTTAGGCCTAAGAGGGAGGCGGCTGCGCCGAGTGTGGAGGTGTTTGAGGAGGTTTTTAGGGAGAAGATGGCTAAGAGGCAGGATGCGATTAGGATTGAGATGGAGGGGTTGAAGGGGAATGAAACTGAGAGGATGAGGTTGGAGAAGATGTTGTTGACGCCGAAGGAGGAGAAGGAGGCGTTGAGGTTGGCGAAGAGGGAGTGGAGGAAGAGGGTGGTTGAGAAGGAGCAGCAGCAGGAAAATCAGAAGCACCGGAAAGGCGGATTGCAAAGCGTATAATGGTATTAAACGTGTGACTTTTCGGAAGTCGTGTATTCTCTTTTTGTTTGCAAGTTGGCTAGATAGGGAGAGTGGAAGAGTTTGCCCGTCCATATGCCTTTGATTGTACCAGCGGCGATCACCATCCAGAGTAGAAGGACGGAAGCGCCGATGATTGTTCCGGCTACTCTGAAGAACAGCGACGGTAGCTCCTCCCCAATGAGAATGGTCGTGATAGCGTACAATCCAATGGGAAAAGTAAACCCCCACCAGCCCATGTTGAATGGAATTGGCCAGGAAATGTAGATGGATGCAAGGCCATAGATGAACCACACAAGGCCCCAGCCCCAAAGCACAAAAGCAGTGAGAAAGCCTAGTGAATAAAAAATCTGACCCGTCATAGGATCAAGTGTTTTTGTCTTTGGAAACAACTTCATTGCAAGCTTTCCCATCTGCAGAGCCCCAAACCCACCAAAGGCAAGGGGACCAACCGGCAGGAAAACGCTAGCAACTGTCTCTCTGGGAGGCATACGATGCATAGCCAAGCGGTGGAAATAAGTCATCAAGACGCAGAATATCATCGGCATGGCCATGCTCCACATGGTAAAGCTGACCACCAGCGTACCGAGAGCATATTGTGCATTAGGCAGGGTCCAAGCTACTTCAGACCCCACGCCTGCAGCTACAGTCGTTGCCGCTATGGGGAGGATCTGCGCCGCGGTAAAATTATGCAGACCTCTTTCATGGCTAGCAGACATGAGCAAAATGCCGAGGACAAGAGTGACGATGACTGCAACAATGCTGTCAATCATCCACAACGCCCAGCCGAATTTCACAGCCCAATTGCCCCAGGCGGGAGAACAGAGAAGAATCCACATTTCAGCAATTGTGGCGAAGCCCATGGGAGCTGTACCGAGGAAGAGACTATTATTCGGATCGGCAATCATGACGCTCCAGATTTCCGGCCATATCGTGTACCGTAATATGCTGATGACCAATGCCAAGGTGAACAGTACAATGTTCAGCCCAAAGAACATTATGCTGAAGACGGTGATCCACTTTGCTTTCCAGGGGATCATGTAGAAGATGATGGAGACTATTCCCGTCCCCATATTGACCGTAAACCACGAGGGAGAGAAGTTGCGAACAATACGCCGCCATCCTCGCTCATTGCGATTGTCTATAGAAACTTGCGGTCTGGTATGGGCCACCGGTTCTTCATTGATCGACGGTTTGGAAGACTTGGGCTGTTCTTCCTCGGTCTTGGATGAAATTTCTGATTGAGCAAGCATCGTCCTGTCGTACACCTTGTCTTCCCCTCCGTTATCTTTTGCAAGGAGACGTCTGACCGCCTCATCCTAACGAGGATAACGTCCGATTGGCTTGCGCTATTTTGGGATACAGTGCGGACCGTCCCACACTCGGAATCAGCCGAGGTTCGCTCAACGTCGACAAAAAAAAAATGTCCCTCGCCAAGACTTCTACCAGACTTTGTGCTTTGGGACGGCTATCATGTCGCTCCTTCAGCGTCTCCTCGAAGCCTCTGATTGCGATATCGGAGATGAAAGAGACTGATCTGTCCAGTCTGAGAGTCAACAAACAACGTCTGATGCAAACCCTGCACCACACGTGCGAATGGGGGAAAGGCGAACGATGGGGGAGGTAAGTGTCTTATCGCTTCTTGATTTCATGATGAACAAACGCACCCACAAAATATGACCATTGGTTTGATTAAAATCATCATCATAAGAACAGCCATCTGATTGAATACCCAACGACTTCTCATCTGCTCTGACAGAAACTGGCTAACAGCATTAGTGGCGAAACAGAGACGGGCATGTCCCGCTTATCGCTCTCAGACGACGATAAGCTTGTGCGCGACTGGTTCCGTGAGACATGTTCGTCTCTCGGGTGCAAAGTAGACCACGACGCCATGGGGAACCAGTTTGCCATCAGGCCTGGGCTGGACAACTCGGCCCCTCCAACATACGCAGGTAGCCATCTGGACACTCAACCCAGCGGGGGCCGATACGATGGTATCCTTGGAGTGGTAGCATCGGTAGAAATGCTGCGCGTTTTGAACGACAACTGGATAGAAAGCAATTATCCCATTGGAGTAGTCAACTGGACAAACGAAGAAGGTGCCCGTTTTCCCCGTTCCATGAATTCTTCAGGCGTCTGGTCTGGAAGCATATCCCAGGACGAAGCCCACTCCCTCCGCTCTGTAATCCCACCCAATGACACTGCAACCATGAAAACCGAACTGCAGCGCATTGGATATCTAGGAAACATATCGTCAAGCTGGCAAAACATGCCTATGGCCGGCCACTTTGAATTACACATCGAACAAGGGCCTATTTTGGAGGCATCTAAGCAAAGTATCGGCATTGTGCGCGGCGTGCAGAGCTACCAATGGCATACTGTGACAGTCAAAGGTCAAGAAAGCCACACGGGAGCAACCAGCTTTGCCCACCGTGCAGACGCTCTTCTAACAGCAAGCAAGATGATCCTTGCTTCCCACAGCATCGCAGCGAAGCATGATGCCCTCGCTTCAACCGGCATCTTGATGCTGAAACCGGGGTCTACAAATACAGTCCCGGGAGAGGTGCACTTCACGCTCGACGTCCGAGCCGCGCAAGACGAAATCGTCGATACTGTTGTTCGAGAGTGTGCCTCCGAATTCGCAGCCCTTGCCTCCGGCGAGATTTTGCCAGAGGGATGTGTCCCTTCTTCCCGTCAGTGCACTGTCTCATGGACAGAAGACTTTGTCAGTCCTGCTACACATTTCAGTGAAGAGTGCGGACGGTGCATCACTACCGCTGCGAAGAGGGTTTTTGGAAACCAAGAAATGTCTCACTGGGGAAGGGACATGATGTCAGGTGCTGGTCACGATTCGGTAAATACCAGCAGAATCTGTCCCACGGGAATGATTTTTGTTCCATGCAGGGATGGCGTTAGCCATAACCCCAAAGAGTTTGCCAGTGAGGAAGCATGTGAAGATGGCGCAAACGTCCTATTGGGTGCCGTGGTTGAATTTGACAAGCTTCGCGGGAAAAAGTGACTGGGTATTCTTGAAGGCAGCGCTTTGCAGCCACGAAGTGGATTATCTAGCTACACAGGGACTGTAGCCACTCCGTTTTTGTAGGTACAGTTTAAGCACCACCACGACCGTAACCACCACGGAACTCGGGACGGAAGCCTTCGCCGCCCATGCCACCTTCTTTGTCCGCATCACGACGGCGGTATCTATCAAACCGTTAGCTTCATTCTCCTTGCTGCTCGTGAATACCCACCCATCGCGATCACCACCACCAACACGGGGTCCACCACGTCCACCACCCGGACGACGATCACGCTCATCGCCGCCCATCATACCACGCGGCGGAGCGTGAGTGCGCTGCTGCTTGACGTGCGTTTGGGGTACGACGTCGGCCGGTAGATGGAGCCATTCGCGGAGGTAGTCGAGTCCCTCGGGCGTCAAGGTATAATAATACCACTGCCAGCTGAACTGAGTCTTGAGATACCCGCGCGAGGTCAGTGACTGGCAAGCCTTGATGACATATAAGTTCTTGGTATCGATTTCACCGTGCTTTGGCTGGTTGAAGTCCTTCTTCGCGACCAGCACGCCCTCGTTGAAGAGGTATGCGTGGATCTTCTTGCGATCAGCCTTGGGAATCAGCCTGGATGCGGTTAGACGGTATTCGACGCAACGGGTCACCTGTCCACGTACATTGTTTGTTGGTGGGTTGACGGTGGTCGGGTTCAATTCCGTGAGGTGCAAAAGGCTTGGCGGAATTTTGACCCCACATGTGACTTCTTGGCAGCCCGCACAAATCGCTTCCACCGCTCACCTCCACCGTAGACAAACCCTGACTTTACGACAAGAACCATGGGGTAAGCCCTTTGCCTTGCAAAACACGAAACGGCTGACAAATGACAGTATCTCTCGCGACTCGCGACATAAGCGCAGCGCCACTGGTGCCAAGCGCGCATACTATCGTAAGAAGAGGTATGCATAACCCGATCGCCCCTTCAGTCTTTCTCTGACAGAAAGCCAGGGCGTTCGAGAAAGGCCGCCAGCCGGCCAACACGCGTATCGGTCCCAAGCGTATCCACTTGGTGCGCACGCGTGGCGGCAACCGCAAGTTCCGCGGCCTTCGTCTCGACTCGGGCAACTTTTCCTGGGGCAGCGAGGGCATCAGCCGCAAGACCCGCATCATCGGCGTCGTCTACCACCCGTCCAACAACGAACTCGTCCGCACCAATACGTTGACCAAGTCGGCCGTTGTGCAGATCGATGCCGCTCCTTTCCGTCAATGGTACGAGACCCACTACGGTCAGTCGATCGGCCGCCGTCGTCAGCAAAAGGCCGGTGAAAAGGTTGAGGAAGAAGCGAAGAAGAGCAAGAGCGTTGCGGTAAAGCAGGCAGATCGCTTGAAGAAGGCCGGCAAGCCGGAGTTGCCCATTGAGAAGCAGTTTGAGGCCGGCCGTCTGTATGCCGTTGTCGCTTCGCGTCCCGGCCAGAGCGGTCGCTGTGATGGCTACATCCTCGAGGGCGAGGAACTGGCATTCTATGCTCGTGCTATCCGTAAGTAGAACTGTTAGGCTCACGTTCTGAAACCGTCCCATCATCTCATTCGTTCGTCATCTCGTCTGCTGCCCCACATGTGACTCGGAAATTTTTGTGCATGCAACATTTACACCAGACCAAACACAACACAACTCGCGCATCTTCGAAGACAACTAGTCCAATCCTACTCAATCACCGCACGCCCAAAATGTCAGAAGAGAACGTCTACGACGAAATCGAAATCGAAGACATGTACTTTGACGCGGCTCTGCAAATTTACACGTACCCGTGTCCCTGTGGTGACAGGTTCGAAGTCGGCATCGATGACCTCCGCGACGGCCAGGATCTTGCCGTCTGTCCGAGCTGCAGTCTCATCATCAAAGTCATTTACGATGTGAGCGATCTGGATAAGGGGCATACGGGAGAAGGGATGGGGGGTATGGCGAGTGGGATTACTGTTTAAGATGGTTTGGCAAGGGAGGGGTAATGCGTAGAGAAATGGATGGCGTTACGGATGGATGGCGCAAGGTCTCGTTCGTGGCTACGCTGTGGGATAGACAAGAAGTTGCGGTGGGAGCCTGTAGTCATGGAGTTGCGGTGTCGTTCATGCACAGCATATCTTGTCTCATTGGACCACGAATTTGTCCTTCCGGGCAGGATGCGCGGGATGGTGCATATTCCCGTCTCAATCGACGTACAAATTCCCGGATTGCATCCCCAAATAGATTGCGTCTTGTTTGCTTGGAGGGGTCCAGCGGGAGGTTCCGTCACTCTTGAATTAAACGTGGGGTAGCTCAACCACAGCTCCAGCCTCGTTGCTGTCAATTTTCCCTCCCCTCCAACCTCAGTCATTCAACATGTCTACTTCTCGTTTCCTGCGGCAGGCTAGCCGTCTCTCGACGCGTTTGGCTCCTATTTCTGCCCGGCCCGTGACTTCCCGTCCGATCGCGCTTCCCTTGCTCTCGAATGGCGCTCAAAGACAGCTGAATCTGGCCATGGGAGGCCTTGCACACGACAAAGAGCCCATTGCTGAACCCGCGGCTGATCGTCCGTCTCATCCCACACCCATTAGCGAGGAGAAATATCACGATCGTGCCGATCATTTCATGGATGCTCTCAATGAACGCGCAGAGAAGCTTCAGGAAACGCGTGATGATGTCGAGGTTGAGTATAGTGTGAGTGCGCATTCCTCTGTCTGTTATGGGTAATTTATTGATGAAATAGGCTGGCGTCCTCTCAATCACGATACCCTCAAAAGGAACCTATGTCATCAATAAGCAGCCGCCTAACAAGCAGATCTGGCTGGCTAGTCCCGTTTCCGGCCCCAAGAGGTTTGACTGGGTGCTTGAAGATGAGGGACTGCACCAAAAGGAAGGTAGTGGAAAGGGTAACTGGATATATATCCGCGACGGCACGTCCCTGACTGAGCTACTGAGAGAGGAGGTTGGACTGAAAATGGCCATTGACTGTTAGTTGATGAAGTGTACCTGTGTTACTGTTATGATATCAAATGTGGAACGCCAACTCGATCAGCTTCTGCGTTCAATGCACGCACCTCGGCTTCGACATATGGAATCCCTTCTTTCTTTCTCTTTTCCTCTGTCTTTTGTTCAATCTCACCTGGAAAGTGGATTCTGTCCACGTCTGCCGCCTTCTCGCTCGACACAACTCGTTTATATAGATAATCCATTCGCTGTTTGAACTCTTCCAGTCCCATGAACAGGTCTGGCTTGATGGCAACCAGGAAATGGCCAACGTCGGCTGGTCTAGAAGGGTCATAGGGATTGTTGACGCCGCCCGCAAAGGCAGAACCAGAAAGGACGCCGGAGAAGACATCCATCATGATAGACAGTGCAGAACCCTTTGGTCCACCCATGGGCAGCATGACGCCTTCCAAGGCCGCGGAAGGATCGTCAGTAGGCCGTCCATCGGCATCCAAGGCCCAGCCAAGCGGGATTTTCTCACCTCGTCGCTGGGCTTTGTAGATTTTGCCTCTGGCTGCCACGGAAGGAGCCATATCTAGAATGAAAGGGGGAGCTTCGCCAGCGGGAGCTCCACAGGCGATGGGACTGACACCCATGAGCTTCTCCTTGCCGCCCCATACAGGCAAAGCAGGTGAGCTGTTTGTAAAGACGAGACTCATCATAGGGGGGTCATGATCCAGTGCCTGCTGGACCAACCAAGCCGACATACCAAAATGATTGCTATGCTTCACGCTGCAGAGACCGATGCCATATGTAGCAGCCATCTCACATGCAGCACGCATTCCCATGTGTGCGGCGACGAAGCCGAAGCCGTTCCTCCCATCGACCTGTGCGACAACAGGACTGATCTGGGTAAGACTAGGCTGAGCGCGAGCATCCAACACGCCCTGGCGGATACGGTTCATGTACGACGGGATGCGGTTGACTCCATGCGTGTCTACACCGCGAAGGTCAGCGGCAACGAGGCAATCGGCCACGATCTGGGCGTGTTCAGGGGAAACGCCATTGCCCTCTAGCACCCGCACAACAAACACCTTGACGTCGGCAGCCGAGAAGACTTTGTATTTCTCATCGTCGGCCATTGTGTGTGTGGGGGCATCGAATGTCCCCCGCCATGAAAGGCGGCACCGACATCGAACTCAAACAACTCACCATGAAATTCTCCCACAGCATCCAGTTCAATGCCGTGCCGGACTGGGCCTCACACTACATCTCCTATTCCAACCTCAAGAAACTCATCTACCAGCTTGAAAAGCAGATTAACCAGGGCAGTGGTCAGCAGGTAGATGACCCCGAAAACGCCCCGTTGCTTTCATCCGTGGACGAGCCAGACAAGATCTTCTCGCAAAAGCTAGACGAAGAATTGAATAAAATATGTAAATTCTTCAAACGAAAGGAGGCGGAAGTTTACGACGAAGTCGACGCCTTGCTTGGCGACGTTGTCGGTTACGAGGCGGAACAGGCATCACATCCCAGCGAAGTGCGGGTAAGACGACAGAGTATCTTCCAAGCCTTTCGACGTGGGAGTACTGGGGATGGAAGCGATAACGATTCCGACGAGGAGGGCGGAGCGGCTGCGAAAACCTCGATTGCAGACCTTGGTGTCTGGAGCGAAAGCATCACCCTGAAGAAGAGGATCGTGAACCTCTACGTTGATATCTCAGATCTAAAGTCTTTTGTCTCGCTGAACCAGACGGGGTTTGGGAAGGTGTTGAAGAAGTACGACAAGACGCTCAATCGCCATCTAAAACCGGTGTATATGCGAGAAAAGGTTGCTCCTGCGTATCCTTTTACCGCAGAGATCATGGAGCGAGCAAAGGGTTATCTTGCCAGGATCGAAGATGCCTATGCACGTATTGCGACGCAGGGTGATGTTGAACTCGCCCGCCGAGAGCTGAGGCTTCATCTGCGCGAGCATGTCGTCTGGGAACGGAACACGGTCTGGAGGGAGATGATCAGCGTCGAAAGAAGAGGTCAGGCTGCCAATCTCGGGTTAAAGAATACGATAGTCGCAGGTGATGAGAAGAAAGCGACGCCGTCGTTTTTGCGGAGCGGCAGCTTCTGGGTCTTGATGTCCTGCTTGGCCGTTTTTGCGGTGCTGCTAGGAGTCCGCTTTATGGACCAAGCAGAGCAACAAAACTGCCTTGCAATGGTGGTATTCGTGTCTTTACTATGGGCTACAGAGGCGATCCCTCTTTTCGTGACTTCGATGCTCGTCCCCCTTCTCGTGGTTTTACTGCGGGTTGTGCGGGTAGATGACGAACGACTGGACAGCAAAGCAACGGCGTCGTTTATATTTGGTGCCATGTGGACGCCTGTAATGATGCTTCTGCTGGGAGGCTTCACCATTGCTGCCGCACTCAGCAAGTACAATATCGCCAAGATGCTGGCCACATTCGTCCTATCCAAAGCCGGCACTCGACCTGCAGCTGTGCTACTTACAAGCATGGGCGTGGCGCTATTTGCCAGTATGTGGATTAGCAATGTTGCGGCACCTGTGCTCTGTTTCTCCCTCATTCAGCCTCTTCTGCGGAATCTGCCTCCGGAAAGTGACATGGCGAAGGCCCTCCTGATGGGTATCGCTCTGGCTTCCAACATTGGAGGCGCCGCATCCCCCATCGCTTCACCTCAAAACTTAATCGCACTGGAGAACATGGATCCGCAACCCGGCTGGGGTATCTGGTTCTTCATCGCCCTACCGGTATGTCTCCTCAGCATCCTCATAGTCTGGCTCCTCCTCCTCGTCACCTTCCGCCCCAGCCGCGGAGGCACAAGCCTCGTCGCCATTCGACCCATGCGCGACCCCTTTACACCCCTCCAATGGTTTATCTCCGCCGTCACAATCCTGACAATCATCCTCTGGTGCCTAACCCACCGCCTCGAAGGCATCTTTGGCGACATGGGCGTCATAGCCATCGTTCCCATCGGAATCTTCTTCGGCAGCGGGATCCTCACCAAAGAAGATTTCAACAACTTCCTCTGGACAATCATCATGCTCGCCGGTGGTGGTCTCGCACTAGGCAAAGCCGTCGCCTCATCCGGACTCCTCACAGCCCTCGCATCAACACTTATAAAGCACACCTCTAACCTCCCTCTCTACGCAACCGTCTCCCTCTTCGCAGCCATAACCCTCATAACCGCAACTTTCATCTCCCACACCGTTTCCGCCCTAATCCTCCTTCCCCTGGTCCGCGAAATCGGAGCGGGGATGAATACCCCTCACCCGAATTTATTGGTCATGACATGCGCGATTATATCAAGCGCCGCGATGGGGCTTCCGACGAGTGGGTTCCCGAATATGTGTGCTGTTATGATGGAGGACGGGCAGGGGAGGAGATACCTCTCCGTGAGACATTTTTTGACGAGGGGGGTACCTGCTTCGCTGGGTGTGTATGCGGTCACGCTGTCGGTGGGTTACGGGGTTATGCTTGTTGTGGGGTTTTGAGGGGTATGTATGTTATGGTAGAGGTAATGTGAGCTTGATCGTGGGTTTCAATGTGTCTGGCTGGCTCTGCCCTGGACAGCTCCGATCCGTTGCGAGGTCGACTATCAGGACTGATTATGGAGGGGGGAGGTGTCCCGGCGCTCCGCTGCGCGTATGCAATCGCTTTCGGTGGGATACTTAATGTTCACATCTCTTGTGTCAATGATGCCACGCATCCCCTGTTCTTACCCAGGCAGTTCCCGGAACTGGAATTACTCTTCTGGGGAAAATGTGACCGAAAGGGAAAGGAAGACATTTTCATCAAACTTTTGATGGAAGGGATATGTCACGAGAGCGGTGTCGTGATGGGTATGCACAGAGATCCCCTTCGCTTATGATCAACGCCATAGAATGAAGGTCATTGTAATCGTTCAACTGTCGTGGACACTGTAAAACTGCAGGAGTTAGCATCATGGCAGGAATCCCGAGAGGTAGACTCTCGCGAGGAGTGATTGGTTGATTGAGACGTTCATGAGAAGTCAAAATAACACTCCGTGCGTTGGCATGCAAGGATCTCTATAGGAAGATTTTCCGTTGGGAGATTGATAGTGGCTTCCTGCTCGCCTGTTTTATCACGTCGGGTTAGAGGTTGGTTCGCGTGTTGGATGGGTATATGGAGGATTGGGATTGTGAAAAATTATGGGTGAGAGTCGATGAGGTTTCAAGGGGAGAGTTGCTCCCAAAGGTCTGGGTCATCTTTTCGGAGAGTTGAATTGGTGAGAACATCTCTTGTTGGAGCTGAAATTTGGACCGAAATGTGACTGCAGAATGAATTTGAGATGTCTACTGAGTCTTTGGCAAGCTTTGGGGTTGTTTTACTCTTTTGAAGGCGGGTTGTTCAGATTAGGGGTATTCAGCTTCTCCATCCTTCGGATTCCCGACGAGTTAGCGGGGGGCAATTCGGTGGGCACAGTGTGTAATCATGCAATTTGGTGGGTAAAGTGTGTACAATTATTTAGGTTCGTATGAGGCTTCGTGGACCAGTAATGGCTACTTATCCTCGGCTGGATGGAAGAGGAGATTTGAATTGGAAAAGGATAGGTTAGGATGGCAGATGTTCTTTGGCAGAAGATAATGGAGGATCATTGAAAAAGGACAGGGCATGTGAATTTGGGAATCGCTAGTCAGGACGGTTGCACTGTCTACTGGTCTCTGGAATTCAGTACATCATGGTGGAGCTTATGATACTTACGTGGGAGGACCTCGATTATCGGAATTAGGTACGTACAGACCAACGTAGATGGTTCTAAGCATCTAAGGCTCAATATTCTAAAGATACCATGTATGGAAGACATGATTTCGCGTGGGAGATAGATATCCTTGGCAATACGTTTTCTGTGGAAGAGTCTGATGTCTTCGCCCAAGACCGTGCAAGCGGCAGAAAACTAGAACCATAGGTCGAGAGTATTTGTCAAAGGCTATAGCGTCTGCGGTCTGTGTGGATGGCACTAGCCCGCAAGATCACTGTTCCTCGCAGAAGAACTTTTCCCTAGAGAAGATAAATGAAGCCACCAGTTCACAAGGGGCCGGCCCAGTAGGCACTTATTTGCTCGTGTATGCTTCCTCCCATACATGTGTAGGAAACATCACTCTGTAACCTTATACATCTCTCACATATCCGTTGCAGGGTAAGAAACGATAGGTTTAGATCTATGGGAGTCCATTTAGTGTTCTTGCCTTGGCACACTCAACATAAATCCAGCCATTTCAGGGTATATGTGCCTACTACATCAGTGGAGGGGTCATCTGGTCCTCTAGGGCCTCACTAGGTCGACGTTCCAAATTATCATCGTGAAGCAGCTTGAGGTATTAAATTTCAACTTCCATAACCTAGTGCATTAACTGGCCTCGGTGTATTTCTGCATCGTATTCTTGTATTAATATTGGCCGCGTTTCCAGCAGAATGATTTATATCATCGCCCACCTGAATTCTTACCGAAACATTTTTTTACAGGCATTTTGAACAGGCCGTGAACCATTTTCTCCTCATCAACATCATCACCCACTTGTTCATACTCATTTCTTCAGACATCATCACCACACTGAGCCCATCCAGAGAAGCAGATCATATTCAGATCTGCGATTTTATTAGCCCTGGTACAACCGGTCAGCATCCATCCCACAATAGAAATTTTATAAAAGGCAATTTCATTCAACCCATGACCCCACTGATGCTCATGTAGAGGACGCAGTCCTCCCCATGTGCCATAAAGATCAGACTCTGGAGTATCCTCCCGGTAACAGACAAAAATTAACCATCCTCGACTTGGAACACGGAAAGAGGATCTAATGCAGAACGCGACCAATTGAAAACACTGTGCAATTGCCAGAGTACAATGTCATAAATCGAGAAAAATAAAACATCATTGTCATGTGCAGGAACCACAGAGATGGTTATAGTTCTGAGACATCATCAAACCGCAACCCACGACGTAGTGTACACTTTCCATCTGCACCTCCCAACAACACCGTTAGTGAACCTACTTCCATTCCAAGACATTTTTTTCTTCTCAGCGGTATGATTCACGCACACCATGTGTATTGATACTTCTTCAGGCGTCATATATGTCAGAAGCCCTTATAGCTCAGTTGGTAGAGCGCGGCACTAGTAAGGTTTAGTGTAGTGCTCCAGCAATGCCGAGGTCTACGGTTCGACTCCGTATGGGGGCAGACGTCTTCTCTTTTTTTGCTCATTCTCTTCAACCTCACCTACATTACTTCCCTTAGTCATGTAAAAGGGCGAAGGGGGATTATCCCGTCAAGGCAGACTGCTTCCAGCTTACGATTCAGTATACATCTCTACAGCATTATGTCATTACAAACTCGTCAACCCAGCAACGAGAGCAAGCAAAGCCAAATGCTCATCACTACCGTCGACGAGCATCTTATCCGTTTCAGAGAACAAAGCAAGGGCAGGGGCGGACATTTTTCCTTCCAAGATCAAGCGGTCGTACAACTGCGCGATTACCTGACCGGCTGGCCATCCCTCGCAGATGATATCCTCGACAAGGGCTGAGATGCGTTTGAATTGGACGTTTTTGGTTAAAAGGCTGATGATTGTTTCGATTGTGTCTCCTGGTACGACACCGGCGATTTCTTCGATTGTGGAAGAGGTTATTTTCCCTCCTGAGCGGGAGGCGCTTTGGAGGAAGGTGATTGCTTTGCGGAGATCGCCGTCGGAGCAGCGAAGGAGGGTTTGTATTGCGTCGGAATCGATGGAAAGGTTTTCGAGTTTGGATATCTCCTGGAGACGGGCACCGGCGTGGGATGAGTTGAGGAGCTTGAAGCGGAATTTGGAACAGCGGCTGGCGAGGGGGTCAATGATGCGCGTGGCGTAGTTGCAAATCAGACAGAAGCGTGTCGTACGGCTATATGTCTCCATTGTTCGTCGCAGAGCCGACTGTGCGTCCTGGGTCATACTGTCGGCCTCATCCAGGATGATCAGCTTGTAGGGCGGCACCGGGTAGTCCTTGGACACCAAGCCGTCCGCGTTGGACAGCCGCATGCGTGCAAAGTCCTTTACTTTTTCCCGCACGATTGAAATGCCGCGCTCGTCTGATGCGTTCAGCTCCAGAACGCGTGATCGCATTAGCGTCTGGCCAAAGAGTTGTCGCGCGAGCGCCAGGATCGTCGACGTTTTGCCTGTCCCCGGCGGACCGTAGAACAGCATGTGTGGCAGGTTGGCGCTCTGCAACGTGCGTCGGAGGACTGTAACCGTGTGCTCTTGTGCTGCGACTTCTTCCAGCGATCGTGGCCGGTATTTTTCCACCCATGGCTGCAGTCCTGCGTCTGTTGGAGCTACCGCTTTAGACGAGCTTGCAGCTGCCACCGCCGCCTCTGCCTTTCGTGCCCGTATATCGAAAAAGTTTGCCATTGTGTCTTGCGCGACGCGCGACGCGATCAGTAATGGTTTGTAGTGTTAGGCTTACGACTGCCTAATGGGGAAGGTGCAGTTTTGACAACACCACCGATGTTCCCAGATGTAAAAACTCAGTGTACGCTGAAAATGATACTTTCATTTGCTAAACATTACAACTACTGTGGCCTGTTCGCTTCAAGCTCCGCTGGCGTAACTTCGCTTCTCCTTCTTATCCTCAGACGGAATCGTCTCCATCGGCTTTCTCCCGTGGATTCCTCCTGTCTGGTCGTTGTCTGCTCTTCCCCAGGATTACCGAAAGGAAGTGCGTGACTCATTAACAGTCTCTGTCGGAAAAAGTTGCCGGAGCGTGCTGCCCACGGGGTGTTTCGAGAGATATTCTGTATCCTTCTGGTAGACTGTGCATCATCGCCATCTGCACGCGGCGTGGGAGTGTGATAGTCCGCCTTGCACAGTGGACAGCACGCCCGACGACCGGTGAGCCATGGATCGACGCAGGCTCCGTGAAATGCATGGCCACATGTTAATCCTCGCACATCGTCATCGTCCTCAAGGGTATCGAGGCAGATAGCGCAAGCATCGCCTGGGGAATCGAGTAGTTGTTGTGGGGCTTCTCCCACAATGTCGTCGTCGTCGTCGCCTTCTTCCTCCCCCTCTCTGTGGTGAATTTCGGAGTCAGCCGGTATTTGTGCAGGCTTTTCGTGTGTTATGCTTTCGGAGCGTCTTTGACTGGTAGCAGCGTTGGTGTTTGCAAGGTCGCCGTCGTCCAGTGGGATAGATTCATACTTCTCAGCACCTGCCACAACGCTCTGCTCAGCCCCGGCCGCTGATGGTCGTGCCGCATCTGTGATGTCGCGTTCCTCGGTCGACCTTTGTTCAGCACTAGCGAGTTCCATGGCCGAGTCTTTTGGTTGCCTTCCCATCTCGGTACCATCATGTGAAGGGACGGCCATTAAACCATCGCTTTGAGACGCCTCTGCATTGACGCCACCATGAGCCGGCAGCCCTTGGGCTTCTCTGGTGGCACGCCAGGTCTTTAGTTTGGTTAAGGGAAAGCGTCGGTTGACCTCGTCCATTGTCATGAGTTTCTTCTCCCGCCGCCGTCTGCGAGGGCGCTGCATGGACCCGAGATCGATCGGTTCCCCATTCTGATCCAATATGCGCGCCTGACGATTGCGCTGATTGAAGCGGAAACAGTACTTTACCCCCACAATGATCCTACAGCTGTCAGAGCGTGTCCTGTCGCACGTCAGTCAAACTTACCAAAGGTTGGTGAAGACGACGCCAAACCCGAGCGCGACAAAGAACAGCAGCGGAGAACTTGTCGGTCCGCTGCCGTTCCGGCCAGGTGCATGGTCGGTCGCCGTGGGAGTAGCAGCTAACGTTGTTGTTGTTGTTGTTGCCATTGCGAGTGACAGGTCCCCACAGGCTGTAAATAGCCCCAAGGTGCGGGGGGGCTTGACGTACACCTGTGGCGGTGGCCACGTCAAGCTTATCGCACAGTCAGTCAGACGAAACTTTTCTGATTACGGCAGCAATGGAAAGAGTAAAACGACGGCGCACATGAAACAGGCTGAGCGGGAGCCCGAGCGCAGGCGCGGGCGGTGAGGGGCAACGTCCACCGCCCTTCAAATGTCATCAGCCCGTCTGGGCATTGCGGGGTCTGACTTCCGAGCGGCGCTAACGGAAATCTTTTGGCGCTAGCCCTATACTGGCCCATGTTGGGCTGGTTGTGTGACCATCATCCCTGGTTCCGATGATCCAATCGCTGAACGAGGCAACCACACTTAGTTCGGGTATGCGACGCACGCCTTATATACATGACAAACTCCTTCGCTCTTGCCAAACTCCGTCGCTTTTCCATCGTTAATCGCAAAACCGCTTGCTAAACTCGTCAAATATCTTAGGTGTAATGTCGTCCGAGCAATTTCCCTGTACCTTCCAGAGGACTCCCAGTCTGTCGTAATACTCCAGTAGAGGCGTAACATTTTCCTCGAAGCTGTGCAATCGCGCTTTCCAAACCTCGGGCCGATCGTCGTCTCGCTGTGTCAAGGGCTCTCCGGTTATGTCATCACGACCGGGCACCTGCGGTGCGTTGAAGGTAGTATTATATACCCGTCCAGAAGGAGCATGGATCCAACGATTGCAAATACGGTCAATGATGATATCTGGCGGTGTGTGAATATGAAAAACCATATTGATCGGCAACATCTCGGCGAGTTTCTTTGCTTGACAGACGGTACGCGGGAAGCCATCCAGGATAAAAGATGCTTCGGGTGCCTCAGAATACGTGTGCTCAGTGTCATCCGTAGGCGGCATAGTAAATAGATCAGCTGCAACGGTATCAAAGCCCACTGCAGCAGAGTTCAATGTAAACGGGCGGGGCTCTTCTGTAGGGACCAGCCAGCCACGAGTAGTAAGCGCATTGCGAATAAGTCGCAGAATCACGGTATCAGGCACTAGTCCGCCAGTGGACATGATGCGCTCTGCCTGGATTCCTAACCAACCATCAGAGGCAACGAGGCGCATGGTCAAAAGACTTACCCAGCGGAGTTCGCAGCCGTACGTTCTCCCGCAATAAATCTCCCGAACTTATTGAAGATAGCTGTGGGTATTTTCTGAGCATTCTCTCCGTCTGGGTCCCCTTGCCGACGCCTGGAGCGCCGAACAAGCAGACACGAGCCGCTCTGCGTATAGGCATGGTTGGAAGAAGCGAAAGAAACCAACGATTATTATATAAAACAGTACAGAGTCACGGAACGAGTCAGGCCATCTCGTTCGGCCGAAAGGGAATCGGATTATCTCAACCTGAGGTTCTCTGATCGCAGGCTGGGACTTCCCCGCTTTGCCCGGTCCTGCTGATAATTACGTCATGTGACAATTAGCCCCCTTGGCAACACCAGTACTTTGGCTGCAAAATCATCTGATAATGTGGGCAAATCGAACGGCGCGTCTGGCGCCTGTACTGCGCCGTGGAGGTCGCCTGCCTCCGAATAGGTTACTGGCCGTCGCGCTGCTTCTCCCGCGCCTGGTGTCGACCGAAACCTCGTCGCGCACCGCTGACCAGCCGCCTCCGGGCTTCAACCTCCGCGAAGCTCAGCGGAAACCGAACGAGAACGCGACGGAGACGGCGAATAAGGCTGAGATCAAAATTTCCAGCGATGAGCCAACCAGCCATGCGCCAACTGATGCCGTGGTTGCGCGATCGGTCAGCGAGAGGGCAGCAGAGCCGGCCATACAGGTAGTCGAGGCCAAAGATGACAAGAAGAAAACGCTATGGCAGAAGATTAAACACGAGGCGCAGCACTACTGGGATGGCACAAAGCTGCTGGCGACCGAAGTGCGCATATCCAGCCGTCTGGCGCTCAAGATGGCGGCCGGCTATGAGTTGACCAGACGTGAGCACCGACAGCTACACCGTACAGTACAAGATCTTGGGCGGTTGGTGCCATTCTCGGTGTTTGTCATCGTCCCCTTTGCAGAATTGCTGCTGCCAGTGGCCTTGAAGCTGTTCCCCAATATGTTGCCCAGCACATACGAGGACGCTAAGAGCAAAGAGAACAAGGCCAAGCGACTGCGGAGCTCGCGCCGCGAAGTGTCCAGCTTCCTGCGCCAGACCCTGCGAGAGAGCGGACTGCCGGTCAGCGCCGCCAACGCCCAAAAAGAAGAATTCACAGAATTTTTCCGCAAAGTTCGGGCCACAGGGGAGAGCCCCAGCAAAGCGGATATCATCAAAATGTGCAAATTGTTTAAGGATGATCTCACGCTGGATAACCTGAGCCGGCCGCAGCTGGTCGGCATCTGCCGCTATATGAACCTCAATTCATTCGGCACCGACCCAATGCTGCGCTACCAGATTAGACACCGCATGCGACAGATCAAGCGCGATGATCGCGCCATTTCCTTCGAAGGCGTTGATTCTCTGTCGGTTCCGGAGCTGCAGACCGCCTGTGCTGCACGCGGATTGCGCACCCACGGCATGTCCCCAGGCCGGCTACGGGATGATTTACACCTGTGGTTGGACTTGCGGCTAAAGTATGGCGTGCCGTCCACCATTCTGGTGCTTTCCAATGCGTTCATGTACGCCCAGGGGAAAGAGACCGAGTTCGACTCGCTGCTTGACGCCATCCAAGCCGTCTTGAGTAGCATTCCAGAGGAGCTCTTCCACGAAATCGAGTTGGAAGTGCACACGGCCGAGGGCGCTGCAACGAACAAACAACGTCTGGAGGTGCTCAAGGAACAGCAGGAGCTCATCCAGGAAGAGTCTGAACAGGCTGAGGAGCAACAGACCCAGGGCGGACGCGTTGAAAGCGTTTCTGATCGGGAAAACATTGACGATGGGGATGAAAGCACCGCGGCGGCTGCGTCTCCTAGAGCCGAAGAAGCCGAGGCGGCCAAGAGCGAGCCTACAGCAGCCACAGGCGAAGATGAGGATGCAAAGATGAAGAACCAGTCTTGAATACCTCCTGCCTTCAAATAGACTGTACCATAGAAACTTTAAATCCAATGTGCACCAGCGGCAGTAACGTGATTGACGCGCACAAACTATACGCTAGGTAATGTGCAAAGGGCTTTGTGATTAAGAGTGCGTTCGGTCGACTCGATTTTTCCTGTGTTTAATCTTACGGTATCACCCAATCGTTCGCTTTTCCACAGGGGAAAAAAGGCTCATCTCAAAGACGCGAACGCAGACTGGCCAGTCCCGCAAAGTAGATCGATTCAAGAAAAGTATGAATCGTCCAAACGAAACATGACCAATGAGAGGTGGTACCATATGGTCGGCAAGGATGTCCAGTTGTCACCGGTTGACAGGCAGGCTCAATTTAGGGCTTTTGGCGGGTGGGAAGGCGGAGGAAAAGTTGGACAACACATTTGACTCGCTTTGCCTACCTTCTTCCAGTACATCTTCTATCCTTGTGTTCGCACCACTACGAAAATGTCTAGACTTTTCGTACATCTGAGTTCACTTAAAAACGTGAACCGTATCCAGTAGAATCAAATCCAGCAATCGCCTTCTGACTGTCTATCATTTTTCATGTTCGACACCAGCAGGCAAGCAATTTTCATCGAGATCGTCAAACTTTTCACCCAGTGCTATACAAATGAAATCCGCGTCACTGGCCGCTTGACTTTGCACGTTCATTTGAGCGCACTCGCCTATGGCTATATGGTAATGTGTGGCCCAGTACGCAAAAACGTGGGGCGATACATAGCTCAATTCCTGGAGAATTGGGTATTCAAGCCTGGTCCGCTGTGGTGTTCGTGGCTAAGACTCCGACTATGTACCCCGACAAAACAGCATACGTGAAAAACACAACGGCTGTGCCATTCTTTCGATCAAGGATGTGGTCGTGACGATGGGCAAGAGACGGGGCGTGCCGTAGACTTGTGACTGGTTGGGATTTCGACATCCTGTGCGGGTCACTAGCGCCCACAAACATTGTCAGAATAATTTCCATCTAGCGAAAAGCATCACATCCTCCTCAAATTTGGGATATATCTTCTTTCAACATCCAGTGACGAAATGGCGCACCCGAGAGCTCGTCCCAGATATGCACACCAGCCCGCCCATAAAAATACCAAGTCTAGTCTTAAAAAAGCTCCTAAAGAAATAGTTGAGAGGACTTGGTTGATGCATCAGACGAAGTATAGCAAGACAGTCATCCTCATGATCCATTTGACAACGATGATTTCGGTGTCCAGCCTTTGGGGACTGAGCTGGCTTCGATTTTCTCCAGCCTCTACCGCTACCAGGTCCGTTAGTGGAGTTACCCAGTGCAGGCTATACAAAAGGCGCACTTTTGGAACTCAACGATGCCTGCTGTAAATTGATCAAAGAGTCCTATACTGAAAAGGAAACCCTGTCAATTTTGATGTATTACGGTCTTGGTGCCATTGTCGAAAACAACCATATGCGCATTGGGTAAGTTTTTCCGCCCCTGTAAGGGTATGGCAATCTGACTGACATATCAAGTGGCCCTATCGATCGCCGCAGCGGGGCCTTTGTCAGCAATACCGTCGACTGGAATAGTGCCAAAGCAATCATGTCAGAGATTGATGGCAACCAGCTACACATATTGGATTGCTGCTATGCTGGGGAAGCAGCACGGCCCCATGTCGAAATCACGACTACGTCGACCACAGAGTCCGCGCCGGAGTCCTTGCAAACTTGCTTTACCAGAGCCCTGATCGAGGAGCTACGAGCGGCAACTCTCCCCGTCGCTGTTGTACATCTGTACAGCGCGATCACAAATAAACACGAGGACTACCGACTTGTATACCGACCTGTGTTCACCGCGTGGACAGGCAAGCCGCTCATTGTCTTGCAGAAGCCTGATCGCCACACACAAGCCATGATGCCGAAACTCACGGAAGATTTCCCGCGCGTCATTTTCACTTGCCTCGAGGGCGACTTCAGCATGATAAATATCTCTGCCTTTGAGATGTGGCTGTCAATCAACGTTCCGGTGGCGGTTGGAGACGTGTATGGAGTCAATCTAGAAGGAGTCTCCCGCGCACAATCAACCATGGTACTGGTATCCATGCCCTTGGCTGTCTGGGCCATTCTTTCGGAGGATCAGCAGCTCAACTTCGTTGCCATGGCTCGGTTTCGGAATTTGATGCTGCAGTGGGCTCAGGAGGGCGTTACTGGGCTGAGCATAAGGCCTCGTGGTACGGAGAAATTTGCATCGAGCAGCCGAAAGCAGGATGATGAGTAAATAGCTGGCGTAGGGAATTCAGGCACGGGCCTCCTAGAACCTTCATTCTCTACCTGTAATCTCAAGGGCGGTCGTCATGTGATCCTTGGTACCATTGTTAACCACCTATAATGTAGCTTAGCTTGCGTGAGCTAAATTCTTCGTCGAGCCTTTCGTTTCTGCTGTGGGGAAAACCCGGTCGGCTCCCTTGGCATGTACACGTTTACTTCCGCACATGATTTCGAATTTGATAGGACCAGTGACAGAACGCCCAGAACGCTCGGCAAGGCCCATAGTTGGATCTAACCCTAACTTAGCAGGCCGAGCAAAATCTTAGTGCGAAAGATAGGAGTTACGGTGAAAGACATTTATCTCGTGTGAAAGTACAGCTGCCATATGAATTTTTAGATGATACATCGCACAAAAACTGCGTCAGATCCATGGAGGTGAGGATCTAATGAGCATGGAAGATCTGGGTATCCGCGTGATCGGATTTTAGTTTTCACCAAAGTACTTTCCAGCTGGATGGCAAACTAGAACTCTCATCTCATCACACAAAGAGATTGACAGTACATATAGATGCTTTTATGCCATCAAACATACTGACAGGTACCATCCCTAGACGCAGACTCTCAGATGCATAATCGTTTTCTATTTTGCAATTGGGTTTGTATCTTCGTTCCGCATGGCTTATCCGATGTGCGGAAAAATTGGCATGGAAAATGTGAATATGAATCTAATAAGACATAGGAGTGGCGGAGCGTAATTGGACCACTAATGCCTTATGTTTGCAGGGATTACGATACATTCTTAGAGGTAGAGGACTCTCACCTGAGAATGGCTTTGATCTGCTTGCCCAAGACCTACATATACATAGCAGCTGCTCGAGGCCTGCAGGGTCTTCGGCCTCAACGAGAAAGGTTTCCCCTCCGACGAGGTCACGGTAGCGCGTGATCTTGGCAAATGCGGTCCGGCCAGGGTGGGTCTGCGGTAGAAACATACAACATCCTCCCAAAGCTGTGAATTTTACCCAACAGGTCTCACATTGGTCTGAGGTAAACCGAGCTTCAACCTTCAAACGTCCTATAACAATCACTTTCTGGTTGTTCAATGTTTGATGTCCTAATCCGTAGGCAAACAATCTTTGACGAAGTCGTCAAACATCGCGTTTGTGAAATAAGATTTGACCTTGTACAACTGGTCGCTGAACATTGCGTTTTCATTGGTGCGCATTCACCTGGCACTAGTGCATGTGCCCAAAACTTGACCTGAAGCAGGCTTTGACCAATCACAGCGAAGCCCTGAAGAAGCCGCCTTCGCCCCACAGGGACATTTGTTTGCGACTTCACCTTCACCTTGTCACAATAGAATCCACCTGTACATGGTGTCGGCTACGAAATGTTTGCTCCTTGCAATGAGCAGAGTTAAGAGACTTTCCACTGTCGCTCACGAGCGGATTTATCGCGTTGCTCGGTCGGGCTGACCAACACCAGTTTTGTCAGAGATGTGCGCCGACTTCCGCAACCAGATATACCATAAATCCCTACTGAACATGTACCAATACACGCAGCTGCGTTTGCTTGACATCAGATTACGCCTAGATTACCCTGACGCATGGGAAGATTTACAGGCCTTTTTCATGCATCAATGAAACCCCGCATATCCTTACGCACATGCGAAAGGTGGTCTGTTCTGAGCCACAATCAGCAGCAGGGTAAGCATAAGAACTGTGCTAAAGTTCGAGTCGCAAACCTGTAATCGTTTTGCAATACCTATGATCCCAAAAATTACCAAAGATTCTCCGCGCATTCTCCTGATTTGCTAGCACGGTGAGCCCTGTGTCAGATGAGTTAGATCGGTGAAGTTGGAACGCCCAAGGCTTCGCAGGGTTTTCTGCCTCATAGAGGAGTTTTCCCCTATAACGAGATCATGTCATCGCGTGGTCTCGGCAAATGCGGTCTGGCCAACTGTGGGTCTGTGGAAGACGCCCAAAATGTGGCGGTTCGTTCTACAAGCTTCTCATAAAGGCCGAGGAATACCACCGTACTTTGATGCAGAAAATCATTGTAGTCCTGCTCATGATCGTCAACTTCACGCCGTCAACGGAGCCATACACGACCAGCAGCCGGCCCAGTGTTTCTTTTGGCGCGGCGTTGTGATGAATGCCAACCTCTCGTACAGTGACTCCCTGTCGTCAGAAAATAATTAGCAATAGGCCCTCGCTTTTGGTCTTGGGGCACTCGGGGCTGGCCTTTCACTTGGCACGCTGCTTCACCCTGATGTGACAAGCCGTCAAAACCTCTCCTTGTCCCACACGCTGCCCAGCAATTCCGAGAACGACGCGCGTGAACATGTTGAAGAGAGTGGTGAGGTACCTGCGACTAACTGCAGATGTGGGAAACGAGTGGGCCTGCTGAAGAAACATCCATTGAAAGGATGTTTTGCTTCATGTCCAGCGAAATGCAACGAGAAGCATGGCAGAACTTGGTCATCATCCCCGCTGGCCGCATTTCACTAATGTTTAGCCCACCGTACGCCCTACTCACCCAGAAAGTCATATCGATCTTCACAGTCTGCATGTCCCTCGTTATTTTTCTAGGCTGGGTAATAGTCAGTGGTGTTCCGCGGCCTGACCTTTCCATATGTCCGGTGATGCAAGTTTTTTTTACCCAGATATCGTGCAATAAGGTCCGATGGTCATGGAAGTAGCCGAGTCCCGGCAACTCAGGTATTACGGACTTACTGACCTCGACCTACAATCCATCGGGCAATGTCTCCTAAACCATGGTGATATCGCTAACAGTGGCCTGTTGATAATTACTCAATGGCGTATTCTATCTCACCAGATGGAGAGGGAGGAGGGAATGGTATCGAGAGGATATTCGACTACTCGTTTCCGGGCATGAGATAACACTGCTTGTATAGGATACCTAAAGGCGCTCCTAGATATGGATTATCTTTTTGTGCTTGTCTAGCCTCCGAGAGCATTTCTCTGCGCCAATTTTTCCTTCGGTGAACTGGTGTGTTCACGGCCTGAGACCAGCCCATTTTTAGAGTGTCCTTAGCCGGCTAGGTGAGACAAATGGCATTTGTAGATACAACTGTAAGTCTGTCGACCACTCTTCAGGGCAAAAAGTATTAAGGTATCGAGAAGTTGTTTGATGAGACTAAATTCTGTGATAATTTGAAGGAAACTATCCGCGTAGATTGCGGGTGTTGTGCACCACCAGGCAAGGAGTCTTTATCTTCTATCTTGTTATAAAAATCCTTGGTAGATGGCCCACGACGGTGATATGCATATTCATATGGATATTTAGATGGCATATCGCTCTCTGTTAAATATGTGTAGCTGCGTGACAAACCATACCTTTTCACCCCATTGTATGGATCCGCCCCGAGATGTGAATCCCTCAACCTCATCAAAGACTTCTCACGGTCACGTCCATGCGCAATCAAAATTCCCGAAAACACCCACTACATTCCACATGGAACAGAGCATGGGACCTTATATCACAAGCAAATCACAGGTAGAACACCAAATAATCACGTTGAAAGGCCATTCTTTGACATGCCGTCGGTCAACGTTCGGTCACAATCCGCCAAACGACTCCCCACGTGGACCTCGGCTGACGACATCAGACTCCAACACCTCGAACAAAAACTCTCACGAGGGAAGGCCATCAAACAACCGCTCCCTCATTGCATCACACGTCCTCTCATCCACAAACATGACCTCTGCTCCAACAATGTCTATTGAAACCCATTGAAAATCCACAAAGGCACACTGCCGGGAAATGAGAATGTCATCAGCCCTATCACCCACATCCAAAGCGGCACTTTCCAAACTCCGATCCTTCGCCGCTCCAACAACAAATTGGCACAAATGCCCTGCGTCACGCCGCGCCGCGGTTCTGATTCTACTTTACCCAGGCCTTAGGGGTGAATTGAGGGTTGTTCTGACTCTGCGATCTGCGGGATTGAAAAGCTACGCGGGCCAGGTTGCTCTTCCGGGGGGAAAGGTTGATGATGAAAAGGAGACGCCTTTTGTAGCGGCTAGGCGGGAAGCGTTTGAGGAGATTGGTTTGCCGATGAGATCCGCTGCAGGGGACGCGGTGGAAGAGATTACAGAGATGCCTTCGCATCTGGCTATGACGGAGCTGGCGGTCAGGCCTTGCGTTGCTTTCATGCCTCATAACCTTGTGGTTGAGAATGAGAGTGTGCGGTTAGAGCCTAATCCGGATGAGGTCGCGGCGATATTTACGGCGCCGTTTGAGAATTTTCTGAAGGTGGATGATATGCAGGATGAAGGGGTTGAGGGGCAGTGGTATAAGGGTGCTTGGCACGATTGGCTTGAGACGAAGTGGAGGATGCACGAGTTTTTCGTCCCGGTTGAACATGACCCGGTGATTTATCCCCGTGCAGCTTCTGCCTCTCTTCCAGAGCATGGGATGCACACGGAAGGAAGCGTCACCCCTAACCGATGGCGGGTTTTTGGCATGACTGCAAGGATACTAGTAGACTGCGCACGCGTTGCATATGGGTATGAGCCGGAATTCGAGCATAATGATCATTGTGGCGACGAGGAGTTGGTGGCTAGACTGCTAAGAATCGGTCGTTTGAAGGACAAGGAAAAGGAAAAAAGCGTACTTACCCGGTCGATTATTAAAAAAGCTGTGAAATTATGATATGTACAGTGTCATGCCGCTGGACTCGCTGGATTATGATATCTTACAGTTTCAACTGGTCCCGAATGGTCTGCATCAGATTCAAGTTGGTCAGCATTACCTGACCGGAATTAAAGGCGTCGAAAAGGTATGTATTCGTCTGTGCAGCTTCCTCGTCCACGGTATTAAGTGTCCGCCATTCGCTATCCGATTCTCCTCCATTCTTTAGCTTCAATCTCTGAAGATGTACAGTCAGCTGACAGAGCTGTAAGACGATGACGGCTACGTCCATTGACGCAAGGACAACCTTGTTGGTTGGTCTTTGGCCTATCAGATCCAGTAGGGCTCCACCGTGTAGATAGCCGCTATCCCCCGTGGGCATTGGAAATGCAACATGCAGTAACAAACAGAGCAAATTTGTGCCCATTATCATGCCGAGAAACGGTCGGTCCGTCGGTGGTTCTGGAACTAGGCCGGGCTTGGGTGTCAGATAGCTGAACTGCACCAATGCGCGCAGGATGAAGCGGAAAAAAGAACAGTCCAGGTAATAGATGATGCTCAACTGGGCATAAACGGTGGCATCCAGCTCCCGGCCCAATTCCTCCAGCAACTGCATGCGCTTCTTCCGCAGCCTCCGTTCATTTTTGCCCCGTACATGCTCTGGCTCATCGCTCATCGCTGTAGTCGCATGTTGCAGCCTCGGGTGAAGTTAACTGGATCTTTGTCAGCGTTGGTGGCTTACCGTCAGCGGTCGTAATATATATGTGGAATCAGACTAGCGTTACAGTTAGTATCCGTAAGCTACGTATATGTATATCGCTGGCCACTCCACCGCACCCAATGGCAGGTTTGTCCTCCCAACTCTCTGCTGTCGTGTGCTAATAGCAGCCCAAAGACCGTCCGTCGTGTGGCTCTAAGGCCGGCGACTTGCAGTACAATGTTTCCACCCACGTTGGCGCCCTCTTTCTCATCTTATTCCTTTCCACCCTCTCCTGCTCCTTTCCGCTTCTCGCTCGCCGATTACCATGGCTGCCCATTCCCGGCACCTTTCTTTTCCTTGCACGTCATTTTGGCACTGGAGTCCTTCTGGCAACGGCTTTTGTTCACTTATTTCCGACAGCTTACACCAGTCTGACCGATCCATGTCTACCGCCATTTTGGACAAAATCTTACCCAGCCATGAGCGGGCTCATCGCAATGACCAGCGTTCTGTTAGTTGTGGGAGTTGAGATGTTTTTTGCGTCTCACGGGGCAGGCCACAGCCATGCTGTTGACTTGGATGCGATAAGGGGGCAACATGTACCACTACAGTCGCGAAACAAACCTCTGCCACCAGAGCCACCGTTCCAAGATGATGACTCGGATGCGGAGTTGGACCATTTGGACCAGATAGATCCTGTGTCTTCGGCAGGTCTCCTGCACGACCCTCCTGCCGCGGCTGAGTCGCCCGTGAGCCGCCAGATATTACAGTGTCTTCTGCTCGAGGCCGGAATCCTCTTTCACAGCGTCTTCATTGGCATGGCACTTTCAGTCTCTACTGGTTCGGCTTTTGTCGTTCTTCTATTCGCAATCAGCTTTCACCAGACATTTGAAGGCCTCGCCCTTGGCTCACGAATAGCCGCCATCGCCTTTGACCCCAGCAGTTTTAAACCATGGGTCATGTGCCTCATGTATGGCATCACCACTCCCATTGGTCAGGCCATCGGTATTGCATTGCAGGGAATGTACGATCCCGCAAGCGAGCTTGGGCTGCTCATGGTTGGGGTTGTAAACGCCATATCAACAGGCTTACTGCTCTACGCAGGCTTAGTGCAACTCCTAGCTGAGGATTTGCTGAGCGAACGGAGCTATCATGATCTGCAAGGTGTTTTGCGCGTCAAAGCCTGCGGCGCGGTTGTCGGTGGATGTTTCTTAATGGCCCTGGTCGGGGCCTGGGCTTAACCATCTGTAACATTATTGCATAGAGAGCTGGATTTCATGTCAGGGTAGCATTCCAAACATCATCTCAGCGAAACCAAAACTTCTACCATACCTCCCTCTTGAAAAACTCATTCCACCACCGGCCTCCGTTTCACAAACTCCTCCAAATCCGCCCTCGTCGCCACTCCAAGTACAAACCTCCTCCTCGCATCCGTCACGACCGCGAAATCCCCATCCTCGCCCGCATCAACCTCATCAAAGAACCTCTCAAGCTCCTCCAGGGGCGTATCCATGGTGATAAGCCAATACTTCCTATCTCTCCCCCCCCTCTTGAAGCTCGTCATGGCTTTCTGAACCTTATCACCACCCTCAACCTTCCCAGCCTCTAACATACGCTGAAGCCGCGGCATGGAAATATACCCCACCAGGGCGTTGCCGCCGTCTTCGATTACGGTCAAGTGCGTGAAGTCGCGCTCGTAGGCGGCTGCCATTGCGGCGGAGATGCGGCTTGATGATGAGACGGAGAGGGCTCGTGGTGGGTCCAGGTCTTCGACGCTTGCCTAGCCGGCGGGTGAGCTGTGGGTGAGGATAGATTGGATAGGGGGGCGTACGCCGCGGTAGTTTCTGGGGGTTTTTGGAGGCATGGTGGGATGAGTTTTGGGTTCGCTTGGTTTAAGAGTGCTAGTTGCGGTTGCGGATGTGATGTGATTTTGTGATATGGGATTTGGGCACACAAGCTCGAAATTTTTGTCGGGAGATGTTTGCGGGGAACCAAGTTCCTGGCTTCTTTATTGAAACTCAAATCGAGAAAGATATAATTCTGTGGGTAACTACGAAATGAACATTCGCGTGGAAAATTTTATGGGCAATAGAGATGTTTTTTGGAGAAGGTTGCGCAACTGAGAACTCGCAAAGCTTTCGCCAGTTCAGCTGCGCTACGCAAAACGATAATCTGCCTTTGAGCCGTCTTTGACATCAAGAAGCTTAATTATTCTATCAACCGATCTATTTGAGTGGAGAGACAAACTCACAAAACCGTGATGCAACATTCTGTCGACAAGCCAATCTTACGCAATCATTCGTGTCGTACAATCAAACCTGAATACGGCGAACACTGACTATGTGACTATTTGTTTGAAGCGAGGATCCTGTTCCCTCAATCGTTGCTCACGTAGGTCCGTTCCTCTCATGAACGAGTCTTCGTGCATAATGCCCTCAGCCACTCCCGCCGCAATGAGCCAGCTGATCGGCCTTCACGGCCCCATCCAGCCAATCCTTCATGCAGGCATCGTCCTGTGTCGCTATCTAAGATCCTCGCTCTCTCATTCAGTTGTTCTTCCGTGTCTTAGGGAAATTCTGCAAACAGGTTGACGGTGAGCTAGTTAGGGACGTGTTCTTTGTTGTTCTGCGGGCATGCATTAGATTCAACTTTGCAAGCATGAAACGCAATGCTTACTGAATATCTGTGAGAAAAAGGAGATCACCGTCTCCCCGTTAGACAAGATGCCTGAACACTGGCCAAGCTTGCGACGATAGATTCCAAAACTCCCCACCAACAAGCATTGCTGGTATCGGGTTGAAGGTCCCGCGAGGCCCAAATGGAGCGTTTAGTCAGTCACTTCGATCCCATTCGTGTTCACCGTGGCCTTGGTGGAAGGCCATACTGATCAAAACGTATACAGATCAGTTGTCTGTTCAGTCATATATGTGAGCAGAGACAAAGTTACGTGGACTGCACCGTGCATGGTGCTGATCGAGACTAGTCGTCGGTTAGATGACTGTGGTGCTGAGAGAGCTGGGATTGCAAAGGAGCAACTAGAATTTCCAATGCCGTCGAAGCCGAGGGATCGTGAGATGCCAGCTCTGAATTTAATCAGGACTTCTGAGGAAGATCTCAAGCAGATGATTGGCTGCTCCAGAGTAGAAGGGGTGGGAACCGTAACATAGGACAGTAGACACAGGAACACTCATCACGGCGATCCCGGGCTGACTGATCGGCACTCCTTCGCTTTTCTCACCAGCGTTTATCATCCTTCAGACCCCCACAGTGTCATACCCCACACCTGTGCGACCCATGGGTCTGAGCTTGCCCACCCCGCCTACTCGATCTTCCTCAGTTTGTAGGACTTGTATGTCAACTCGTTGCTTGAAAACAACGACCCCGGCATGCAGCGTCTTGAGTTTGCAGCTATTTGAAGAAGTCGCGGACTTATCCAATCGTGCTCGACGCGTCAAAGGATGACTGTAGGCGTGTGCCGTCGCTAAGGCGAATTTGGATGCGTGGAATGTAAGTATTGGTGTCTATTTCACAGTTCGGATCGGGAATTTTGGGTCGTGAGAGAGTGTCTGCGCCGCTGAAAAGCTCACCAGAGACTTGGGCAATGGTGGAGCCGAGTTTGTACCCTTGAGCTGCTCGCTATGGTACACTGAAGCGACCTCATGCGTCGCTTACATGTGAGAAGCTATAGCTCTTGAATGAGACAACCAGACCTCACTTTGTGAATGGAACCAGTTTCCTAAGGTTGCTTTTATTCAAGGGGAAAGTTTGGACTTTCCCAACGTCACGGTGACGCGGGTAAATGCGGGCAATTCCGCAGTGTAGTGGGGCACCTTGGCGGCGGGGTTACTTTCATGCTGATCCCACACACGTACCATAAGAATTTCTTTCCCTTACACATCTCTTCACACATCTCTCGCACTTCAACGTGGCAGAAGCAAGTGACTGTGAGCTTCTGTCTGCCATTTGCGATGAAATGCCGATCGAGGCAAATTACTAAGATCGAGGTTCATCGCTCAGGGCAAGGCTATACCCTGGAATCATCTGGAATGGTGACAATGAACTGCACCGAAAGTCACAACAAGGACAGTTTTTCAAGCTATCTGGGAATCCTCTAATGGCGTCCTCAGCATGTAGCTACAACACGAATTCAAAGGCTGTGTATATAAAGCTTATGGAGACGGATGCCACGGTCAGCTCGGACAAGTGTCATGCATCCTTGAAAGCTTTGGGGATAGCCATACTAACGAAGCAATGGAACGGAATAGGGTAATTCGCGCCCTAGTCGTTGCTCGGGATCCGCAGAAGCAGGCTCGAGTTACCACAACGTCAACCACAGCAACGACGAGAGCTGATTGTAAGATTTCTTTGGAATGGGGACGTTGGTCATGAGTGGCGCCAAGAAGGGTAAACATACCAGCACAATGGCCGCTGTTTGACAGTTTCTTCGGCGCCGGACCATCATCAGATTCGACACGCGGATGCACCCTGTTCATCATGGTGTACTTCAACCAGGGCACTTGTCGATCACCATGCAGGTGTACTGTGTCCACACATAAGTCGATAAGCGGTACCTTGGAGCCGGGCATATTACCAGGACTGGAGGTTTAGCTTCTTCCCTAAAGGGAATAGACTAAGAGACAATCAAGCGATACTTACAAAACCCGACGCTACGACGATCGCCTCAGGAACAAATGGATGGTGCTGGTCGCCTCAGAGAATAATGGGTCACTCCAGTTGTGAAAGCATGGAGAACACTCCAGCGAGAGGCAATAGCAGCCAAACAAACAATTCCAAATTTCCGAGGTGCTGACAATCCGTAGCTCGCGTGAGATAGGCAGGCCAAATGGCTCTAATTGAAAAGAGAGAAAAGGTCTGACGAATGGTAAGAGGCAATTTGTGGTCCATATGTTGCGGCACTCTTGATGACGGACTCCTGGGGCAGCTCTTGGAGCACGCGGCCGCGCGGAGTGACAGAACTTGTGTCTGGAGCCACCCAGAGCGCCAGGTGGTCTACGTGGCCACGGCAAACCAGCTTTTGTCAGTTGGACCAACTGGCGTGGCCGGACTAGCTGCTACGATTGACTCGGGGCAGTCCTTGGGCAAGAGCAATCCTTGGACGATTCATCCGATGGAGTAAGTCGTGCTTGATCAGACGCCAATGGGCCTCCACGATCATTGTTGTCTTTTAGACCGAGATGGCATTGGGATTGACTGATATTGCCTATATCCTCCACTTACGGAGCTCGTACCAGTTGACCCACATGTATGCCCAGATGTCTATGAAGTTGTGGGTCTTGCACCGCCGATACATCTCTCGGGCGCAGTGCCTACAGATCTCGTCAGCTGCAATCTTTTTTGTCCGCAAAAAGCTTATCGCTATATCATGTCACTCGACCGATAATTACCTGTGCTGTTCGGTATCATCAATTGTCAGGATCCAGTTGAAATCCTCCTCTGCTTCGCCGGACGTCGGTGCAAAGGCTATCGGAAAGTCCATGTGTACAGCTGTTGTGCCCATGATCTGACAAGGGGCATATTGATCCGGCTGACCTGGGGTATATGGCCAGAAGTACAATCAACCAAAACGGTGTACAGCCTGCATGTACATACCTTATCCACAAGCCCTGCCTGCCTCGCTTGCTCTTCCTCCAGCTCCACGCCTTAAAACGATCGCCGGGGCTTTCCATGTAACCGCCGTTGGGCAGGCACACCCATTCCGAGGCCGACGCGTCTCACTTCATCTGCTGCTCTCGTTCGCGCGCAATTCGTCTTGTATGTGTTGTCTACAAGAACAAGATTTGGGCCAAATCTTGCCCTCGTAGACAAACCATCTCAGCTCTCCGGGTAGGTATTCCAGGAACAACTGCGTGGAAGAGCAAGAGCCATTTTTTCCCGCCGCAATGCCGTCTGGATGCTATTAAAATTGCTGGTGGTGATTGGAATTCAAGCCGTCTATACGAGTGGCTGCGAGAGCTGGTCTTGCGGTAACGGTAGGGCCAGAGCTGTCTCAGGTCTCTCCCATGGAGAAATATCGCTGTTGTCGGTATTGCCGATGCCTACTTGCTCATCTGGCCGAGGGATGGCGTTTGGAACGTCTCACAAGAGCTGTAGCCACTGATAAGTAAGTGGCCAGCCGTCCAGCCACGCTTGTTTTGGGCATTCTTCAAGTTTGCTCGACAAATTCTCAAAACCCCGCACGGCTCGTGCAGAGCGATGCCAAGCCCACACCATGTTCAGTCCCATGACTCACAGCGGAAACTAATTTCATCCATCAAACAGAGCAAAAATCAACTGGTGAGGTAATTCAAGGCCGCAGTATGCTTGAAGTGATTGTCGCAGGCCAATATATTACTCATCTCCATGAGAGAGTAGATTCAGAGTGATGAAGTCCAACTATGATCTTTAACACCTCTCATCGAGCCCCTCGAGGACATATGGACAGATTGGAGAGCATTAGGCGGAAGAATGAATTATACGACAAGAGTCTGATGACTAGCCTCACAGTCGTAGATGTAGCTACAGGCTAGTTATCTCATGCATCGGTTTGTCCTCACATTCCACTGCGCCTTTAATACGTCGATAAAATGGGCTCACAAAATTAGTGACCCAAACAGAACCATATTTCCAATTCAGTCATGCTCATCCTCCGTTTGACCCGGGCATTCTTCCATTTCCTTATCATCAGCATATCGATGCTTGCACCAGAAGCAATAATGGTACTTGTGTCGCATCTCAAACACAATCCTTTCGAGACGTTCCGCAAACGAGAGTGCCTCAAACTCTTCCAACTCAGGATCATCATCATCATCTTCATCAACAACACCCTGCAACGCATCCTCGCCCCCATTCAGAGTCTTGCTCAAAGCACCATCTTCATCTTCTGAGTCCGAATCCTCATTCCGCAGCGGAGCAATCCGTCGACTCGCACCCTCTTTCTCCCTCCGCTGTTTAACCAAAGGTCTCCAATAAAGATTAATAGCCTTCAGCGGCACCGAGTCCTTCACTTCCCCATCCTCAGACTCAAAAGACTCCAGCGTCCGCATAGCCCTCCACATCTGCCCCTCAGCCCTCCTCTCCTCATGTTCCTCACGCGTTCTCTCACGAAACGACTGTTCATCCATCTTTTGCCTCTTAAACCCCTGTTCAAGATTCCCAGCAAGATCGCGAATGCGTTTCTTCTTCTCCGACTCAACACCAATACCCCCACGATCATTCTTTAGCTGAACCGGAAGAGGCTGGGTACGGGCATTCCCATCCTCGGATTTGCCCAAGGCCCCACCAGTAAACCCCATCTTGGCCATCATGCGGGCACCTTTGTTGGTTGAAGTGTCCAAGGGTGTGGCCAGCGCTATTTCTCGTGTAATCTCTTCCATTTCTGCCCGTTCTTTTTTTGACATGATGCGTCCGCGATCGCGCGCTTCGCGCTTTAGACGGGAGACTCGTTGTAGGGATGTTTCTGGTCGTTTGGGCTCTTCGGCGAAGGACATGGAGAGGTAGTCGTCTTCTTCGTCGGCCATGTTGTCGCCTTGGTTCTTCGCTGGAGCTGGCATGCCAACTGAGGCGTAACCTAGGTGTTGCAAACCTTCTGACCGGGTAATACCCCCATTGCGTATTGCCGCGCCCAGGCCTGTGCATAAGGACGATTACCGTATTTGGAAGCCAAAGTTGACCTCACTTCACAGCAACATGTCTGCGTGGCGCATCTCTAAACAACCCGCTAATTTTTCGCAGTTCATTTTCGATCTAGTCCCTTCTACTAGCAATTACAGCAACAAAGACGAGGTTCGGATTTTAGTCGCTAACGACTAAAGCGGGTAACGACTTATGACGACTAGCACGTGATCAAGTCAGTATGTGACTAAGCGCGGTGGCTGACCCTGCAGATGAGGTCCCTGGTCTGCTGGTACGTTTGCTCGGTGTGTCGTCTAGCTTTCGATGTCTTTCTCCCATCATAAAAGACGTACTGCCCCTGGACCACAACGTGCGAGAAGAAATAATTTCTTGCCGCGGAAGTGGAAAAGACTGCTGCCAAGTCGTATCTGTGTCCTCCAAACTGAATGGTTGATGTGGGCTTTTCCATCATGTCTTCAATCAGCATGATCTCAATGTCAAGGAGCTCTGGCGACGATTGCACCTCACAATCGCTACATTGACGTGTACCAGTGCAAGCTGCCACCTTTGTTGATGCTTCTCCATCCTCAAGAGACTGACTCCACTCACTTGAATGAGGTAGTCGGCAGGTTTTGGCTGAAGTCGATTTTCATTCGGCAGTAAGCTAAACTGCCGCTCAGCACTATTCTAATTGCTTGCTGGTCCACCCGAAGAATTGAACCACCCGACACGATTGCGATGCCTTTCGTCTGTTTGTTGTCGGTCGCTGACTCCTGGGGGCAGTGCATGCAAGAGCAGCTGGTTGTTCTGGTCAAGCAAATCTGGAATATATGGGCTGCATGGTCAATGAAGTACTCTTCAATGGAGCCAAACATGTCGAATTGGCCCGACTCATCCATATATAGCATCTCTGTACACCAAGCAAGATTTGTTTGGTCGTACTGTTTCGACTAGATCAAATTATTAACCTGTCACAGGACTCCATGCTCATCTGCAACGGCAAGCCCAGTCAGCCTCGCCAGAAGGAAATCGACATTAGAGAGGTGTCCAGAGGGCAAGTGTTCAACCCAACAAAATCGTTGATCTTTATGTTCGAAGGGATTCCGAAATTCTGCAGCTGCACGCTGGTCATTGGTCGCGAAACTCGATCTTTGCCTTTTTCAACAACTCTTTCGTGGTATCGGGTTCCCACCCGTCATTGGCATACCTACGTTTTGCTGGGTGTTTGCTGTAGCGAAGGGGCCACCGAAGCAAAATTCTTGTCGATCTGCACAACATAGCGAGCGGCATACCACAAAGGCTGCCACGAATGATATTCTGTCCAATTACTACAAAGATTATAAGACTCATTGTGCGAACGGCACGGCCTACGTCTCATTGCGTGAAGAGGATGAGCTCATCACGTGCTAGTCGTTACTAGTCGTTACCCCGCTTAGTCGTTGACGACTAAATTCATCAGCCTCAGTCTGAAGCTAACTTCGCAAACTTCAATTTAGGGTCTGCGTGAAGATTACAAACCCTCACCACGTGCTTCTGACACGTGTTCACGGCGTTCCTTGACTGAAAAACCCAACAAAATTAACTTTGGTGTTGCACCTGAATCTTACTATATCCCCGATGGGTGATACTCCTCCAACGAATTCTGGTGCTCGTTACATACGCTCATTTTTGGAAACCACGCGAGTGGGCTTCCCGAGTACAATCAAAAGTTTCGAACTATGGAGGAATTGTGCAGCGACGTTTCAAACTGCGAAACATCGAACGCCTGAACGTTGTACTCAAAAAGCTCTGTCTTGGAATTTCTTTACAGAACTTGGTTAGATTGCTCATATGATCGATGCACAATCATAGACTACTTGTTCTACATCTTTCGAATCAACCTATCCACACGCAGTCAATTCCTCATGTGCAGACAGGGTGAGGTCGGCGTTATTTCCACGCATGACGTCTTCTTGGAGGTCAAGAATCCCATTTGGGCTGAGCTTCGTAACATTCTCAAAAAGTTGAGTTTATATTCTCGGTCATTGTAAATCCAAAAGCGCGAGATGTGTCGCTGAGTTACAGTCCTCTGCTATGTGCTTCATGCCCTCTTTCATTCTCCTGCGCCTTGCAACGGGCTAACGAGGAGGAATATCAGGAAAGCCTTCCGGGAGATCGCTCCCCGAGATGTGTTGTGTCTTTGGTAAAAAGCCACGGTCCTCTGGAACTCCCGCCAGGACTCAATTGGAGCATAGCAGATGATTATGTACTTGCAACCCCCCCAAAAAACGGCTTTCCACTGCGTTCGAGTTAGTTTGGTAGAAGCCCAGTCTTTCCAAGGCTGCTCTCGCGTACTTATGCCATAGGGCCGTTACCTGCTTAAGGCCGTATAGGGCTTTATAAAGTTTGATGATTCAACCCAGCCCCAAAGGATTCATGGGGTTGACGAGAGAAGCCACCATTCCATTGGGATGGACATGCCCCATTATCTATTGCAGCTCTTCGGCAAACCCGGGTTTGCGACTATGGAAGTTTTAGAACTTCGTAAGATAGGCATCCTCAACGTCCGAGTTATTTGTGGGTGCGCCATGAGATTTGTCTTCCTACATGGATTAGGATCTTTCCAATGTAATGTTGGTATCGAATATCTCATTGGCAGCCCGCCACTGTGAAGTCTTGAAGGTATGACCATCTTCTGCCAGGTTTCGGTTCCTATGGAAGGAAGTCACAGTTGCAACGATATGGATGCTCTATGATGAATGAAAAGCTTGGCAGAGGTTCTTGCAGACTGCAAAGCAAGGAGAAACGCTACATCTGATATGGAGAAGTTGTGCTGATTGAAAATACAACATGGAACGGTACAGCGCACACCCACACTAAACGACTAGCTTACCCTACGTAATCCAGGCTTGCTCAGGGGTGGAGCAGAATGATCTCGACCATGGGGAAGGGGCTTGTGCTAGCCCTTGTGATAAACTATCGCGATCTGGTGGGGCGGTAGGCAAGGCTATGAACGGTGTAGATCCAGAGTGTCGCTTTCGGAAACCTCGCGATGTGCCGATTCATGTAAGACCAGATGTGTTTGATGGCTGATTAAGTGAGGAATGTGGCAGCTGGCAGAAGAATCCTTCCTTAGTCATCCAGGAACAGAAGCGCGCCCCCACCAGCAGCCTCAACAGCTTCTGCACTCAGTGCCTTAGTGTAGGCGCTTCTAGCTGACCAATGTCATTTGCAAGCGTCGAACAGCGCTCTGCAGATCTTAGATCGTTTAGCTCTCGTATTTAAGCACTCCAATGTAGTGGTATCGGATAAATGTAGGATAATTTGGCTGGCATTTGTCAGATGTCAATGGTGGGGCTCCCATCACGTCGAGCGTAAATAAAAGCTGTCTCCTCACCTTCTACACCTGCACCTAACAGTAGAAGCATCAATCATGGCTCCCAAGATCGCCATCGTGTTTGTTAGTCTCCCTGTTTACAGCGTGCTGGGCTCCGGCTGACCACAACAGTATTCCATGTACGGCCACATCAAGACCTTGGCCGAGGCCGAGTCTCAGGGCATCAAGGAGGCTGGCGGCTCCTGCGACATTTATCAGCTGCCCGAGACTCTGTCCAGTGAGATCTTGACCAAGATGCATGCCCCGCCCAAGGACCAGAGTATCACTATCCTCGAGGACCCTGCTACTCTTGAGAAATACGACGGCATCCTCTTTGGTATTCCCACCCGCTACGGTAACTTCCCCGCCCAGTGGAAGACGTTCTGGGACCGCACCGGCTCGCAGTGGCAGACTGGTGCTTTCTGGGGCAAGTATGCGGGCATGTTCGTTTCGACTGGCACAATGGGTGGCGGACAGGAAACGACTTGCATTAGCGCCATGAGTACCCTGGTCCATCATGGCTTCATCTATGTCCCGCTGGGATACAAGACTACCTTCCCCCAAATGGCCGACCTCAGCGAGGCCCGCGGTGGCAGTGCTTGGGGCGCGGGTACCTTTGCGGTATGTATCTCAACAGATTGAGGAATGCCCTACTAACAACAATAGGGTGCCGATGGTTCGCGTCAGCCGTCCCAGAAGGAGCTCCAGATTGCCACTGCTCAGGGCAAGGCCTTTTACGAGGCCGTCGCCAAGCATGCGTAGTAAGCGGGGAATTGCCATTAAATCCAGCTTGCTGACTGCAGTTAGATCTAGCAAAGATTCGGCTGCAACCGCAGCTGGGGCTGGGGCTGAAGCCGCTGCGGCTGGTCCTGGCGCTGGCGCTGCTGGATCCAATACCAGGGCTGCGGAACAGCAAACGTCAACGACACCAAAGTCTAGACAGAAGAACGAGAGCCAGGGACCATGTGGGCTTCCAGTCAAGTGTTCGGTTATCTGATAGCCCTATGTAATCCCGTCGTTTTTCTGACGTTCATCTGTGTCAGCACTCAGGGCCTGCGTCATGCGGAAAGGCCCAGTCCGTCTACGGCCCGAGCCTAGTGGTCCCACTCTGCGGCACACACAGGCGACACTGACTTCTCTTTTCTCTTCTTCATGCGTTGTTCTCTGTCTACATAGGGCCTATGCAATCCTCTCGTCCATAGTCTCTTGCTTTGAGCCTCTCCCTTGTCTCTCAACGATACCTCGGCCCCGACCTCTCGTCCTTAGCCTCGCGTCGTGACAATCTATCTTGCCCCGCATCCCCACTACCCCACGCCACACGTCGCACTTCAACCATAAGGTCCATCAATCATGGCGGACCCCTTTGATGCCGCTCTGTCAGTTAACACACACTCTCTCCTCCCAAAAGCTAACACAATACCTCCAGTGATCTCCTCCGCCGTTTACCCCCATCCCGCACCAGCGAGACGCTCACAAAGATCATTTCCCTCCGCCCAGAACTAGAAGAAGACCTCCTCTCTTCCGTCGACGTTAGTTTAACCTCCCAACGCTGCACCAAAACCGGAAGAGACTATCTCTGCTGCGACTACAACCGCGACGGCACAAGCTATCGGTCCCCCTGGTCCAACGAATTCGAGCCCCCTCTACCCGACGCCGACGACGATGATCTCAAACCCAGCGGCCGCATTCGCCGAATGGAAGAGTCCCTCAACTCCGCCATCGACGTCTACCGTGAGCTCTACTACGACGGCGGAATCAGCAGCGCGTACCTCTGGGCCCTGGACCAAGCGCAGAGCGGCTTCGCGGGTGTAATCCTTCTTCAAAACCGCACTCCAAAGGGAGGCGAATGGGACGGAATCCACGTCTTTGAGGTCGAAGAAGCAGCGACAAAACGATCCGCACTATATAAACTCACGTCGACAGTTATTTTGGATTTGCAGGGTCAGCAGAAGCTGACGGCGGGACCGGCGGTCGAGTTGGCGGGGAATTTGACGAGACAGACGCAGGCGGATATGCAACTTACGGGGTTCAGGGAAGCGGAAATTGAAAAGTCGCATGTGGCGAATATGGGACGGATGGTCGAGGATATGGAAACGAGGATGAGGAATATGCTGCAGGATGTGTACTTTGGGAAGGCGCGCGATGTGGTTGGCGATTTGAGGAGTTTGGTTCCGTTGAATGAGGTTGCGAGTGAGAGGGCCGCGCATAGAGATGTTATCGAGAAGATGAATCGGTAACTAGATCTCAGAATACATATTTCCTTTCCCAGTTTGAGTTCTTGAGATGCTACTTCGCAGAGTTCGTAAAATTTACATAGTGAGAAACCAACTCGCTTAAAGCATAGTCAAATCATCTACATACGTATCTACACTCTCTAAGGATTCAAAGCCTTCTGTCTCGCCCTCAACGCCTCAGCTAACCCGCCTGCTAAACCACCTCCTCCAGCCGCAGGGGCAGCATCACTATGCTGCTGCTGTTGCTGCTGCGGAGCAGTCCGCCCAACAGGCCTCTTCGCAGGCGGAGCGGGTGGAGGTTTCCTTCCCACGGGCGGAGCCTTGACCTCTTCTAGATAAGCTGCTGGGGCCCAGCCCGAGGCGGATTTGTCGCTTCGTTTTGCTAGCCACCATCCTGGAAGAGTATTAGTAGGGTAAACAGATTGGTGTGATGAACTCACCGTTGTCTTCTTTTTGCGTGATTATTATTATCTCGCCTTGCTTGAGACTTAGCTCCCCGCCGGTTTGGCCGGTGAAGTCGTAGAGGGCTTTGTATTGTGGTTCGAGAGGATGGGCTGCTGGCGGTGGAGGTGGAGGTGGAGGGCCACGTACGCTAGTGCTGGATTCGTTGCGAGTGTGAGCGCTCGCTGGTGTTTTGGAGCCGTTGATCGCGGCTGAAATTGCGGCTGCGGCAGGGTTTATGCCTTGGGCTTTTGGCGGCTGAGGAACTCTTTGTTGCACGTTTGGCTGCGGTACTGGCACTGGCACAGGTGTGCGTGTTTGGGCCTGTGGCCGGCTTTGTGCTGGTGGCGGTACGGGCATGACTCGCTCTGCTTGTCGTGGTGCCGTTGCTGATGTGGATGACGCGCCTGGCAAAGGCTGTACGGGCGGCGGTGCTCGAGTTTGTTGTCTTGCCTGCTTCGAGAGTTTGCCGCCAGCGCTCTTTTTGAGCAACCCGCCGCTTGTGATTGCTTTGGCAGGCTTACTCTTGCCCTTGGGTGTCGGCTTGCTAACGCTGTTGGGCGGCTCTCCTGACCCGGTATGGATTTGTCCGGATTTATATGTGTCGTCACGAGGGACAGCAGGATCTTTGACAGCTTTGACAGTTGCAATCTTGCCAGGTTTTTTATTGTAGTTGATGCCGTCCGCGATTTGAAGCTGCGTTGTTCCCCTTGTAGCGTGCTTGAGCTGTGTGAAAAACTCCGTCTTGAAGATGCACCGGACCAAAGGATCCGGCTCTTGAGGGCTCCCAACGCCCAAAGCAAACCAGTCGTCCTTTAGATTACTGCATGAAACAAATTTCAATGCGCCCAAGGAAATGGTCCGTTCAGAACTTATGACAAGCTGACCCTTGACCATTGCTTGCTTGATCAAGTAGATATTTTTGTTAGTCAAAACCAGAAATCTCGGCTCAGGTTTGGACGAGCGGCCCAGTTTGGACACGAGAATTTCTGCTCGGCAAGAAAAGAATGTCTTCTCACCCGACCCAATGTTGGCATTGCTGCGTAACAACTCGCCCATACCGCCCTTGTTATCGATGCCAAGATAATCGCCCTGAAAGCGTCGGTATCCGAGCAAAGAAAAGCGACGTCGCTCTTTGCGACCACCCAGCAGCTTATGGCCCTCGTCACGCAGCACCAAGAACGGCTCACCGCCGCTCTTCTTCCGCCAGAATTTCTGGATGCGTATGGCACATTCAATGCGATATCT
This sequence comes from Piedraia hortae CBS 480.64, assembly GCA_010093745.1. Lineage (NCBI taxonomy): Eukaryota > Fungi > Ascomycota > Dothideomycetes > Capnodiales > Piedraiaceae > Piedraia > Piedraia hortae. The sequence goes on from MU006012.1 coordinate 98,224, forward strand.
CAAGTAGTTTCTCCACGCGCGCTGGATGCGGATCGCCATGTTGTGCCAATATTTATCACGCATTGTTTCGAGCGCGAACAGAGTCTCGGGAGTCTTGATAAACGCCTTACTCACTCCCATCTGCCATTCTTCTTTGGGTATGCTGGTGTCTTTTAGAATCTGCTGCACTCCACTGCGTGCATCCCCAGTCCAGGTGTATTCACCCGCATAAGAGCACTTGGGCGACAACAGATAGAAGCGTTCGACAAACTTTTCATACGTTTGACGATATGCAAAGCCAGCTCGTCGGATGCGCACGTTTTCCTGCAACCCAAGGTACTTGATCTGATGCAGCACGTTTGGACCGTTATACTCGGTGGGAGACTTGTTCTCATTAGGCTTGATGGTGCGAATGTACGAGGGCGAACACTTCATCAAAGTTGCCACGAGATCGTTGGCAGAAGCCTTGATCTTGTCGCCGGCTGTTGGCGGACGCCGCCGGTTGTCCTGGTCGACCTGGTGTGGGAACAGAGTGTGCACAAACTTATTGCTGGACTGAGCGACGAGATTTAGAATGTCTTTAAGCAGCTGGTCTTTGTTCTTGTCTGTCATGCCCTCCACAGCATAGCTGACGTCGCCCGCGTAGTGCTTGATGACAAACTGGCCTTGACGAGGAGCGAAATTGGGATTACCACTCAACGCATTCAGTCGTTGAACAAACGTCTGATCAGCTGCCGCTGGATCCGCATGGGCAGTGGCACAGGCATCGTTCAGCGCCGCAAACACACCCGGAGGACGCTTTTCCTCGATCAGCTCGCACACAACCTTGTTGTCAAAGTATTTGATGGGAGTCCACTGGATCTGCTCGCGTTCATACTCCTCTTGTTCTGTCTTTAGAGTTAGCTGAATGAAGATTTGCTGCAGCTTCTCGTTGACGTAGTTGATACAGAGCTGTTCGAAGCTGTTCTTCTCGAAGATTTCAAAGCCGTAAATGTCTAGAATGCCAATGCTCTGCGTGACGGCTCCTGTGGCCCGTAATGACTGGTTCACACGCTGCACGATCCAGTCAAACATGTTGAAGTAGATGGCCTTTGCCAGCGCATCACGCACGCTGGTCGCTTGGGCAATGTTCATGGGCGAGTCGTAGACACTGCCGCGACGACCGCCCCTACTAGTCTCAATAATACGAGTCGTCAGCGCTTTGTTGACGTGGGCCGCGTCGACCTCCAACAAATATGCTACAAAGTCGATTACCGACTGGTCCCGCACCGCTGCGTTGCCCGAATCGTCCTCGGCAAAACTAACGTTGCCAATCCACAGGATTGCCGACAGCATGCGGAAGATGGAATCCTGCTCCTGCTGATTCATGCCAATGACATTCATCGCATTCAACGTGTCCTTGAAGTCTGCCACGTCGTCAATGCCCTGCACATCGTAGCACTTGCTCTTGCTCGTATAAGTATACGTCGTCGGATCCTGCACACCAAAATTCGTGCGGTGCTCCTGACTTGCGCCTTTGGTGAGCTGGTAGAAGATGTGAAAGTTTCTCTCGTCCCGGATTTGACCCACCACTCTGCTCTTTTCCAGCAAGTAGTTGTTGATGTTCGCACCAATCGGCTCGCCCTGGGCGTTGAATTGAATCTCCAGGTACTTGCCAAATCGCGACGAGTTATTGTTCCGCAACGTCTTGGCATTCCCAAACGACTCCAGCAGAGGATTAGTCGCCAGCACCATGTCTTTGGTCCGCTGGATTGAGCTGTTACTACCGCCAGATACGTTGGCAATGTACTGCATAATGCGTTTGGCTGCCTCCGTCTTTCCAGCGCCTGACTCTCCCGAGATAATGACACATTGGTTCTCCCGGTACGCCTGCATATTGTAGTATGCGCTCTCGGCAATGGCAAAGACGTGTGGCGGCATCTCTAACCGATTCTTGCCCTGGTAGCTCTGTAGCACCTGTTCTGTATAGATTCCAAGGTCACGAAACGGATTCACAGACACCAACACGTGGCCGATATATGTGTAGATCTCGCCATTCTCAAATCGCTTCTTGAGGTTGTCGTTGATGGCCTCGTTGGTGATCTGGCTGATGAGCGTCAGGTCACTAACGCCCACCTCTTTCTTCTTTGCCGTATCATAGGCCGCTTTGCGGATCGTCGGCTGACCGCCCTGTGCTTGCGCTTGCGTCGCTTCCTTCTTACGTCCGGCCCGCTTGGTGACGCCCATGTTCTACGGATGGATTGATGAATGTTCCGCCCATTCAATGAATTGCGAACGATGTACCGCCGGATTTATAGCGGATTCGAGGGTCGGAGAACGTTGTTAAGCCTGTTGCCAATCTTACGGCTCAAGAAGTGACGTCGGCTTCCAAAACAGGAAAGGCCGCGTCATGCGCCACGGCTGCTCTTGCCGAATCGGAAGTTTCCAAGCCTGACCGCTCGTGATGAGGCTGGAAAATCACAGTAACAGTGGGCTGCCATGTGAAATTCGGAAAAATCTTTAGAACAGTGCCCAGTGGTGAATGCCACTGTAGCGTTTCCAGGGGAAGAATGCACTACCTGACGCTGCTTGTCGCTCTGCCTACCAAACGTCAATAATCTTGACAGCTCAAGCGTGACTTCCGCAAGTGGGGGTGTGGAATGTTTGTACTATATTCTCTCAATGACTACCCAGGGAGGAGAAATTGTTGTGAATATGCGGTATATTACGCGCATTATTAGTAACCGTCGCTCGGCTCTCGACTTCACG